>CAUYUJ010006469.1:393467-531539 GCA_963575745.1 Prorocentrum cordatum
GCCGACGCATCGGCGATGCATCGTCGGCTGTGCATCGGCGACGTTGGCGCGGAGACAGACGGGCCCCGCGTCGAGCCGCATCGCCGATGCATCGGCAACGCGGCGCGATCCTCCGACCCCATCTGCTCCGACCCCGCGGGCGGGGCCTAGACTAACCCCCCGCTGCCCCCTCGATACCACCCCACCCTTCCCCCACACTCCTCCCCGATGTCTCGCTCCCAACCCGCGCGGCGAGGAACCTCGTGCGCCTCCGCCAACGACTTCAGGCGCTCTCCGCCGGCGAAAGCCCAAGCCAGCCGGCGTTGGGGAACGCGAACCTGCGGTAGATGCGTCGAGCCCTTGCCGGGACCTCGAAAACGGCGGAAACAGCGCCCCGAAGGGTCGCCCCCATCCCGCCCGCAGAGATCGTCACCCCGAGCCCCGCGGCCCGTGGTGGCCCCGAGCAGGCCCGGGGCCGATGGGGGGGGGCAGGGCGGTTGCCTCCAAGGCCCGTTGCACCGCTGCAAAAGTCGCGACCCCCCCCCGCCGACGACGGCGACAGCGACTGCGACAACGACCGACGACGACGGCAAACGACGACGCCGACGCCGACCACGCCCGCTGTGCCGACGAATTGCCGCGACCATTTCGCGCCGCGACGACGACGACGCGGGCGGCGACCGACGACGACGGCGACGACGACGAACTGAAATCGGAGGGGGGGGAGGAGGAGGAGTGACGACGACGACGACGCCTACGAAAACAAAAACACCGTCGCCGGCGTTTTCTCCCAACGACGACGACGACTACGAAAAAAACCGTCGACGGTTTTTCCAAGCGACGACGACCGACCACAAAAACGACGAACAAAAAAACAGTCGACGTTTTTTATTCCAAACGACGACGACGACGACGGCGGCGACGACGACGACGGCGACGACGGCCTCCCCCCTCGCTTCGCCCACCTCGCCCCCCCCCACCCACCTCTGTGCGTCCTCGCTGCCCAGCTCCCCTCGTCTCAGCCGCCCTCCCCCCTGGGCCTCTCCTCCGACCCCCTCGTCGACACGGCGCCCCGTCTGCCTTGTGGCCCCGCGTCACAACCTCGATGGACGGGGGCCCCGACTTCGTCGCGCGCACCCTGAGGTCGACGCCAGATCGCATGGAGCCGCGAGCCTGGCTGGGAGAGGGTCGTTCGGTAGTTGCGTGAGTATGTCTCTCTCTCTCTCTCTCTCTCTCTCTCTCTCTCTCTCTCTCTCATATCGCTCCTCTCTCTCTCTCTCTCTCTCTCTCTTTCCCCCTCTCGCTCTCGATGCGTATGTGCATCTCTCTCAATCTCCAGTTCTCTCATTGTTGTTCCTCTTAATCATCTCCCTCTCTCTCGCTACTTTTTTTTCTCTCTCTCCTCTCTCTATTGCTCCATCTCATCTTCTATATTATTATATATTATATATCCCCCCTCGATATATTTCGATTTGTGGTGTAAGGGGTTATCTCTCTCTCTGCATTTCCCTCGTCCTCTCTACTCCATATGCCTTTCTCTATAATGTGACTATGGTTTGACTCACTACGTGTATTTCCCATGTGGTTTCTTCCTGCATCATTGTTTCTTGTTTTTGACAGTGTCTCTCTCTCCTCTCTTCTTCTCCATTTGTTTCTATCTCCACGCTCGCTGGTTCGCTCTCTCCTCTCTCGCTCTTCACTCATCTCTATCTTTCTCTCTCTCTCTCTCTCTCCCTCTCTCTCTCTCTCTTGTTCCCTCCCTACCCTCTTTCTCTTTTCTCCTCTGTCTGCCTTGGTCTCCCGTCGCACAGCCTCTTCGCGCGTCGACCAGGCGGGCCTCCAGCGCCCGCTTGTCCTTCCTGTTCCTTCGGCGGGCGCGCGGGAGGACGATGGGGGGGGAATGGCGGGGGGGCGCGGGGGGGGCGAGCGGAGGAAAGGCTTGAGGGTCCCTCGGGGCTCAAATAAGGGGCCCCACGGGCGCGCGGGAAGTTGGGGAAGGGCGGGGGGCAGTGGGGGGAAGGGTTGGGCCCGCAGGCGGCCTGGCGGCAACGAGGCGGGCGGAGATGACGTGCGCGGCGGAGCTGCCCGCCGCGGCCCGCCCCCCGCGCGGCGCGGCCGCGGCTGCGACCACCTCGCGCGCATCGCGCGCCGGGCGGTGTCGCAGAAAGGCCCCTCGTCATCGGCGCCCCCGTTGTCCTCCTCCTCCTCCTCCTCCTCCTCCTCCTCCTCCTCCTCCTCCTCCTCCTCCTCCTCCCCCCCTCCTCCTCCTCTTCCTCTTCCTCCCTCTCCTCCTCCCTCCTCCTCCAACCTCCTCCTCCCGACTCCTCCCCCCACTCATCCTCCTCCTCATCCGCCTCCTCCTCATCTCCTCCTCCCCCTCCTCCTACTCCTCCCTCCTCCTCCTCCTCCTCCTCCTCTCCACCTCTCCCTCCTCCTCCTCCTCCTCCTCCTCCTCCTCCTCCTCCTCCCCCTCCTCCTCCTCTTGGGGCCATAAACCGGATGCTCGATCCGATCGAACACAGTCCCTGGGCCCAAAATCGATCGACCCGATCGAACATAGCCCTGGTTGGCAAAATCGGGTGTTGGACCTGATCGAACATAGCCCTGGCGGGCAAAATCGGGTGTTCGACCCGATCGAACATAACCCTAGTGGGCAAAAACGGATGTTCGACCCGATCGAACATAGCCCTTGGCCTCTTGGGCCGTCTTAACATCTCCCGGGACCCGCGCCCCCCCCCCCCCCGCCCCCTAGCGCGCAAGTATCGAGGGGGAAGGGATGTGCGTCGTCGTCGGTGGAACCATATTGGGACATCTTGTACCTTGGACGCTCCACTAACTCCTCCTCCTCCTCGTCCTCCTCGTCCTCCTCCTCCTCCTCCTCCTCCTCCTCCTCCTCCTCCTAGTCCTCCTGCTCCTCCTCCTCCTCCTCCTCTTCCTCCTCCTCTTCCTCTTCCTCCTCCTCCTCATCATCGTCCTCCTCCATCCCCATCCTCCTCCATCCATCCTCCTCCTCCTCCTCCCCCTCCTCCTCCGCCCCCATCCCCATCCCCCCATCCTCCTCCTCTTCCCATCCTCCTCCTCCTCCTCCTTCCCTCTCCTCCACCTCCTCCCCCTCCCCCGCCCTCCTCCTTCTCCTCCTCCTCCGCTCCTCCTCCTCTCCTTCCTCCTCCTTTCCCTCCTCCTCCTTGATTCCTTCTCCTCCTCCTCCCACCTCAATCTTTCCCCCTCATCCTCCTCCTTATCCTCCGACCGTTTCCTCCTCCTCCCCTTCCTTCTCCTCCTCCTTCTCCTCATCCTCCCCCTCCCCCTCCTCCTCCTCCTTGCTCCTCATCCTCCTCCGCCTCCTCCCCCTCCTCGTCCTCATCCTTCTCCCTCCCTCCTCCTCCTCCTCCTCCTCCTCCTCCCCCTTTCCCCCTCCCTCCACCTCTTCTCTCTCATTTTCTCCACCTCCTCTTCCTCCTCCTCCCCTCGTCCTCCTCCTCCTACTCCTCCTCGCTCCCTCCTCCTCCTCCCTCCTCCTCCTCCTCCTCCTCCTCCTCCTCCGCCTCCTCCTCTTACTCCTCCTCCTGCTCCTCCTCCTCTTCCTCCCTCCTCCTCCTCTTTTCACATCCTCCTCATCTCCTCCTCGTCCTCCTCCTCCTCCTCTTCCTCCCCCTTCGTCCTCATCATGTCTGCCTCCTCCTCCTCCACCTCCTCCTCCTCCCTTCTCATCCATCATCATCATCGTCATCATCATCATCATCATCATCGGACATACATCATCGTCATCATCATCATCATCATTCATCCCTCCCTCCTCCTCCACCTCCTTTTCCCTCCTCCCCTCCTCCTCCTCCTCCTCCTCCTCCCTCCCCCTTCCTTCATCCTCATCCTAAACCTCACATCCCTCCTCATTCCCCCTCTCTTTCCCTCAGAATTGTCTTCCTCCTCCTCCTCCACCTCTTCCTCTCCTCCTCCCTCATCATCAACATCATCATCATCATCATCATCATCATCATCATCATCATCATCATCATCATCATCATCATCATCATTATCAGCATCATCATCATCATCATCCCTTCTCCTCTTGCTCCTCCTCCTCGTCCTCCTGCTCCTTCTCCTCTTCCTTATTCTCCTCCTCCTCCTCCTCTTTCTCCTTCTCCTCCTCATCCTCCTTTTCCTCCTCCTCCTCCCTCTCCTCCGCTTCCTCCTGCTCTTCCGATTTCTTTTCTCCTCCTCCTCCTCTTCTCCTCCTCCTCCTCCTCTTGCCTCATCTTCCTCTCCTCATCTTCCTCCTCCTCCTCCTCCTCCTCCTCCTCCTCCTCCTCCTCCTCCTCTCCCTCCTCCTCCTCCTCCTCATCCTCCTCCTCCTCCTCATCTATTATTCCGCCCCTTCCTTCATGGGTTGTATTGCTCCTCCTCCTATTCCTCCTCTTCCTCCTCCTCCTCCTCCTCCTCTTTCTCCTCCTCCTCCTCTTCCTCCCCCTCCTCCTCCTCGTCCTCCTCCTCCCCTTCTCCTCCTCATCATCATCATCCTCCTTACCCGTCTCTCATCCTTGTCCGTTTCCCCTTTCTCGCCTCCGGGGCAGCGACCGCGGCGCGGGCCTCGGCGTCCTCGCCGGGGGCCGCCGCTGGGCCGAGGAAGTCCTCGGCGAAGTCGAACGGCATCCCCCGGCGCAGCTTGCGCGGCCCACGCAGGCCGAGCTTTCACGTCCCTGCCCAGGGCGCTAACAGCCAGACGACGACGTCTACGAGACGTGGACGAGGAGGCGGACGACGACGACGACGACAACGACGACGGCGACGATGAAGCCAACGACGACGACAACGACAACGACAACGACGACGACGACGACGAGGACGAGGACGAGGACGACGACGACGACGACGACGACGACGACGACGACGACGACGACGACGACGACGACGACGACGACGACGACGACGACGACGACGACGACGACGACGACGACGACGACTGGGGACGCGAAGGCAACGGCCTGCCTGCGCGGCGGGCTCGCCCCGGCGCGGGCCAGAACCCTGAGCCCGGCTGAGCCGAGAGGGCGACCAGAGACGGGGGTCGATGCAAACGGGGCTCCGCCGAAGCGCCGGATCTTGCAGGACCCCGCAGGGCCCGGGTCAGTGAGTCCCAGATATGTCCGGGGGAGGAGGGTCGCAGCAAACCATGCGTCGAAATTCCCCGCCCGAGGAGGAGGAGGCGGAGGGAGAGGAGGAGGATGAGGAGGAGGAGGAGGAGAAGGAAGGGCAGGAGGAAGGGCAGGAGGAGGAGGAGGAGGAGGGGGAGGAAGAGGAGGAGGTGGGGGAGGAGGAGGAGGAAGAGGAGGAGGAGGAGAGGACGAGGAGGAGGAGGAGGAGGAGGAGGAGGAGGAGGAGGAGGAGGATGAGGAGGAGGAGGAGGAGGAGGAGGAGGGGGAGGAGGAGAAGGAGGAGGAGGAGGAGGAGGAGGAGGTTGGAGAAGAAGGAGGAGGATGAGGATTAGGAGCAGAAGGGAGGACCAGCAGGAGGGGAGGGTGAAGGGGGGCAGTGCGGGGAGGGGGAGGGGCGACGGCTGTTGATCCAAGCCTCCAGGCACTGCAACGCATGCCACGAGGGGCGCTTCTGCTCTCGCCAACTCGGTCTCTGGGGGGCCGTTGTCCGTGGGGAGGGCCCCCCCGCCTCGGCCAGGGGGGGGGGGCGTGGGCCCTGGCGGGGGGGGAGCTTTCCACCGCGGTCGGTTCCCCGCCAGGGGGCGAGGGTGGTGGCGGGGAAAGCCTTTCCGCCAAGGCCGGGGGGCTGCCCGGGAACCCCTTTGGGGGCCCCTCCCGGGGCCCTCTCGGGGCCCTCTTGACCAGCCTGTCGCCCATAACGCGAAAGGCTGTGACGTTGGATCGGAAGGCGAATCGATTGCAGAGATGCCGGCACAGCTTCAGAAAGTAACCTCCGAAAACCGAAAACCCAAAGGGCAAATGCAATGAGCGACGTAGCCTCCGTAACTGGCCAGCCACAGGGTGATAACGTTTCGAACACAGGGCCCAGGAAGTGAAAAGAGCACGCGCCGCGGAATTAGAGAAGAGGCGTCATGGTCGCCAGAGGAGCGCTTCAGATGGGCTGAACCCTCTGCAAGGGCTGGAGGGAGGAGTTGTTCCAAGTACATCACGAGGCAACGAAGTAGAAGTTGTCGCAGACCGACCCTCCGGGCAGATCCCCATCTTCGCCCGTGGGTCGAAGATGCGCAACAATACAATGACGCGGTTCGTTAAATCAAACGGGCACCGCGCACAACGCTGACATCGACCCCGCGCAAGAGTAACCCTAGGTAAGAGTGACCTTTGGTGCGCACCACTGGGGGCACCGCGGAGGGGGGCGTGCGTGCGTGCGTGCGTGCGTGCGTGCGTGCTTGTGTGTGTGTGTGTGGGTGTGCGCGTGCGCGTGCGTGCGCGCGTGCGTGCGTGCGCGCGCGTGCGTGCGTGCGTGCGTGCGTGCGTGTGCATACGTACGTACGTGCGTACGTACGTACGTACGTGCGTGCGTGTGTGTGTGTGTGTGTGTGCGTGTGCCCCTAAGCCGCCCGTGCCGACGGGCGCCCTTCAGGCCCCTCAGCTACGGAAGACCACCGCGCAAAGGGGGCCACAGCTCTACACGCCGGGTTCATCAGACGCGGAACCCGCACTCCATGCCCAGTCTCGGCCAACGGCCCCTCGATCGCCAGGGGGGCCATCCAATGTAGCTGTAGCTGGTACTCGGGCGGGCGCGCACGCGCGCCTGGGAGCGGCGTCGGGGGCGTCGGCGTGGTTCGGGGGGTGGTGGCCTGATCTCGAGGGGGCCCGGGGGGGGGCTGGGAGGGATACCGAGGAGTGCCTGGGGGGGCTCGGGGGACATCTCGAGGGTGCCTGAAAAGAGGCCTGGGGGGGGTTCCTGAGGGGGCCCTGGGGGCGTGGGGCCTGGGGGGATACCGAGGAGGGCTGGGGGGGGGGGGGGCATCTCGAGGGGGCCTGAAGGGGCCCAGGGGGGTGCCTGGGTGGGCCCGGGGGGCGCCTTCTGGGGGGGGCCTGGGGGGCCTGGGGGGGAGCCTGGGGGGCCTGGGGGGGGTTCTGGGGGGGGGCCGGGGGGCGCTTGGGGGGCCTGGGGGGGGGCCTGGGGGGGCCTGGGGGGTGTCGGGGGGGGGCCTGGGGGGTTGTCGGGGGGTTGTCGGGGGGGTTGTCGGGGGGGGTGTCGGGGGGTAGGGGGGGCGCCTCTCGTCGGAGCCCCTGTTAAGCCTGGAGCGGCACCCCCAGCTTAGGAGCACCTCAGAAGCCACCAACATCCCGCCAAGAAGTCCCCCAAGACGCCCCAAGAACCACCCAAGAAGCCCAACAAGAAGCCCCAACGACCCCCAAACGGCCCTTACGGGGCCTCAAGAGGCTTCAACACTGCCTCCAAGAGGTTCCCGAGACGCCTGGCAAAAGAACCCCCGAAGCGCCGCATTGACACCAGGCCCTCGGGCAAACGGCAGACATGAGACTGTATGGGCCGGCGGAATGAGCGAAGCGATTAAATAAGAAGTTGGACACGCACTCACACACACAGACACACACACACACAGACACACACACACAGACACACACAGACACACACACAGAGACACACACACACACATACACACACACACACCTTGCCGTTGCGTGGACGTCCATTTCCCGTGCATGTTTCGGTTCCGTGCGTGTTTTTTGTTCCTCGATGGTCCAGGATGGTCATCATGGTTCTCGCCGAGAAAAATTGCACGCGTCCGAGCGATGCCAAGACACACGCACACACACACGCACCAAAGGTTTTGAGCGATTTGGGCGTTTCGGAGGTATCCCTCGGAGGCTTTGGGCCCATGCGGGCTCCAAGGTGGACCCAGACTCTGTAGGATGGCCTCCAGGATGCCGCATTGCAGTCCTAGTTGGCCCAGGAGGCCCAGTGATGGACCAAAGACTGGTCCAAGCGGCAACGGGAACTCCTAAGCAAGCCCCCGAAGAGCCAAAATCCGTCCCAAATCCATGGGGAATCGGAGATGTTGGCCCTCTCACCTTTTCGTTTCGGTGGGCTCCCGGGGCCCCAACATTGTGACCAATGTGTGCGTGGTAATACTTGTTGGTCTTGGCTGTCAACTGCTCGCCGGCACAATGAAATCTCGCCCCCTTTTGGACGCATAAGATGTCGGCGTCGGTGGTCACGACCCCGGTCTTGCTCGCGTGCGGCGATAGCCGTCTCGCACCTGGTTCCGGCGCGAAGATGTTCAACGCGCGGTTGGCTTCTTCAGCGGAGTCCGAATACAACGCGATGTCGTCTGCGTGCTGCATGTTGCACAGCTTCTCCGAATGGCCAACTGAAGTGCCGCCGGCAGCCACTCGCCTCTTGAAATCGCGCGCAGCGGCCCCAAATCCCGCATTAAAAAACAAAGACGACATCACATCCCCCTGCTCCGCCACGCGCGGTATGCAGAGGCTCGCACGGCCATTGACAATGCTGGTGTGGTCCTGGTGGGTGTCTTACAGCGGCCTGATGCAATTTCCACCCACTCCTAGCTTGCGTAAAGCATCGTACAGGGCTCAGCGTCTGATCCTAACCAAATTCTTAAGCAAGATCGGCACTGGCAAACCACTGCACCAAATGGACCCCCCCCCGCAAAGATTTTGAACGGACTTCCTCGAACGCAGTGACAGCGTCATCCACAGAGCGGCGCGGCTTGGAACCAACCCGGTCGACATGCTGCTCCGAGTCAACAGCGGACTGCAGACGTGCGAGCAGCATCCGCGACAGTCTTGCAGGTTTCCCACAGGATGGCAATGGACCTTAGCTCTTCGCGCCGCGGCGGTTGCCAGTCGCAGGCGGTCGCATGCGCGGCGTCTCCATCCATGACGGGCCGAGGGCACCGCCGCGCAGCGCGTCGTTCACGCCCGCCAGCACTCCCCCGTGCAGGTCGTCGCCCCGGTGCGCAAAATTGCCGAGGATTGAGCCTCGCCTGTCGGCGCAATTACCTTTCTTCATCCTGAGGGCGCATCGGAATTCAAGAGACATGAATGGGCCTGAGTCGTTAGGCCCTTTGTCGCAGCAACTGTCTAAGCATGCCGATCTTTCGTCCCCCGCCTCGGCGGCGAGGGTCTGCTCGAATGGCGTCTGAATATCTCGCTGGTGATGAGGCACTTCTCGCACTGCCGAACTGGGGACACATGCAACGAACTCTCCAGACCTTTGTGCTCGGCCAATTCCTCCGCAGCCCGTGCGTCGGAAAATTGTCAGATTACTTCCCTGTGGTACTTGTTGATCAATATCGATAATTAACCGCAACCAATATGCCTGGCTTTCGGCTTCGCGGCCGCTGTCGGCACAGATCTGACATATGACGGTCGCGCCACGGCCGGCGCTTCGAATGGCCGCAGGCCTCTCCTGGGGAAGAGACGAAACTGCATCTCCAAAAGCGTGGCCTCTCCCATCTGACCCCGCAAATGGTTTCGATTGGCGTCTGCGGCCTGAGCCGCTCCCTTGGCACCGCGGCGCCGGTCGGACGATGCATCGAGCGCGCGCTTCTCTGCGATATGAGCCCGCGTCAAAATCGCCAATGGGATTGCGCGGTAAACAGTCCAGACAAGAGCCGCATATCCATCATCGAGGCACCGCCTAATATCAGGAGGGCCGCTAAAAGCCCACTGGTTTGATGGATGACCGTTGCCTATGCCTTCCACGTTGCTGATGGTCATTTTGTTTGAGTGGGCCACGCGCTGCAATGAAAGACCACGCCCGCCAACTTCTACCTGCGCGTTGAAACCACCGGCCACGACAAGCTTACGAGAGGCGTGCCTGACAAAGTCCACCTCGCCCTGTACATGTGTAGATACGTCCATCAGAAAATTGCGCGATTCGCCGGCGCGCGGACGGTGCTATAAGATGGTCGCGAGGCCGCCCCCCGCGCACGTTGGACCAATTTTCGCGCCGAGACTGCAGACGCGCAGCCGCGCAAGCGCCTCTTCTAGTCATCCAACGTGGAAGGCACGCGATGACCCCCGTCTAGATCGACATCTCCCGTGGTGGCCCTGCCTTCCCTTCAATGCAATGAGTCCTAATCCATCCCTTCGAGCCCCCCTCAGGAGGAGGAGGAGGAGGAGGAGGAGGAGGAGGAGGAGGAGGAGGAGGAGGAGGAGGAGGAGGGGGATTCCTTAGGAAAAACCGCGAATCAACCAGAACTGACTTCCTCGGTGTCGGCATCTTCGTCGCTCGGCCAGCGCTGCCCCTGGCGGGTGCCCGCGTTCCCTTGCCCTCGCCGCCCTCTGCTTCCTTCCCCGCCGTTGCGCCGCGGAGTCGGTCAGCGAGCGCGTTGAGCGAAGGGCTCCTCCCACTGCTCGTTCTCTTTCTAACGATCCTGCCACCCCGTGCCGCACTCTACTTTCAAAGGTCCCTTTTTCCACCTTGGCCCCCGCCGCCGTTTCAACCCCCGCCAGCTACAAAACGTTCGCGCGCACATCGGCCCAGCAAAAATTCTTCTCGAATCACCAGTTGGCGAACAAGCTCTTTGCCCCAAACAACGTGGCCTGCGGAATGCGAACGTGGAGGTCGGCCTCGCCCGCGCGGGCTCGTCTTCGCGCGCGAGGCGTGCATCCCGGATCTCTTACACAGCCGCGCCCCGCTCTGACGCGAACATAGATGCCCCGAATGACGCGTTCGAGAACTTGCCCCTGCAGGGCGCCTCGCCAACCCCGGGGGCGCTGCGCCCCTGCGACTGGTCGTTTAACCTCTTCTCGGCGAAAGACTTCCCATCGAAAAAGTTCCCGAAGACCGCCGTCACCTTGCCCATTGAGTCCATGGCGATGCCCTTCGTGCGGGGCGGGGCTCTACGCGCCGACGTACTCTACGGCCCCGCGCTGGAATTCGCGCGAAAGAGCGGATCCTGGCGCACGCGGGATCCCGGCGCATACGTTGCTCGGCGCTTCCCCGGGGGAGCGGCGAACATAGCATGCGCCGCGCCGCTCCGACGTCGCCCCCGAGCTTCAGGAAGTTCCGGGGGTGAACAAATTACCCGCCACTGGTAATGTATATATGTTCCTGTGTCCGACTTCAGTTGCTCTGCGCAAGCCGCGCCTGGATGTGGCCCCAGACCGCGGCGTGGGCGCTGCGGGGGGGGTGCCGACGAGCCGCTGGTGTGCTCGCGCGCGTGTTCCAAGTTCGTCGGGAAGATGCAGCGCCCTCCATAATGTCCTCCACGTGGCTCTCGACCCCCCCCCAAAAAAAACCCACCGTCAAACTTCTCGCCCACATCCTTCAAGCGCTTGACGATGGCGTTACTGATCGGCTCAAACTGCAACAAAGATTTCCGTCCATTCCTACGCCGCTCTCCGCATCTTGCGATGGTCACTACGGGCTCTCGAGCGCCAGGGGGCGCGAGCGCCAGGGGCACCGGCTCGAAGAGCTCTTGGAGCGCGATGTTCGTCAACAAATGTTCTTCTGCCAACCACGAAATGTTCTTGCCCATCGAGCATCAAACCAGTGTATTAAAACTATACGGCCTCAGCCGTAAATGTCTTGAGAACATTCTCTGCTGGACATCTAGGCGAATCAGGGCCCCTCGCCGCTGCTTGCGTTCAGCCCGTTTCACGGGATGAATGGGCTGGGCGACCTCAACTTTGCATCCCGGCCTCGAGGCGCGTCAGACCTTCTCGCCCGTGGACCCGACGACCCCAGCAGAGGCCCATGCATCGCCGCGACCTGAACAGCTATAAGGAATCGTCGCTCGAAACCCTGAACCGCAAAGAAAACGCAACCTCAGAGGGTCTTTAATGCTAACCGGGCCCCCTCCTCAGCTCACGGATGGCAATTAAGCTCGACCGTCCCCTTCCGCGTCCTTCCCCTCGTCAGCATCATCATCATCATCATCATCATCATCATCATCATCATCATCATCATCAGCAGCATCAGCACCACTAGCATCATCAGCACCAATATCATCATCAATTTCGGAATCAGCATCAGCATCAACATCATCAACATCATCAGCACCGTCAGCACCGTCATCATCATCATCATCATCATCATCATCATCATCATCATCATCATCATCATCATCATCATCAACATCAGTAGCACCTTCACCATCATCATCACCACCAGGGATCCTCATCCGCCTCCGATCATCAGCGATGGCCGCCGCGGGGGCATACCTGTTTTCCCTATGAGTTGGGGACCCAATCCGTCAATCAGCCCGCGTAAGAACAAATCCCAGAATTAGAAGGGTCAAACCCCTTCCGCGGTCAATCATGTCTTTTGGGGGGGCGCACCCTCCGCCGGCTTCCGCGGGGCGGCTCCCGACGGCGGTGCTGCTCGCTCTGCCCACTTCTGGCCCTCCCTCCTGGAGCGCCCTATATGGTACTAGAACCACGCGCGCGCTTCGCGCGCGCTTAGGTTCTAGCTAGGAGGCGAGCTTGAGTCAACGAAAGTCGCAGGGAAGGGGGCAGGGGGAAGAAGGCCAGAGAGCGCTGAAGGATACAAATACTGGAACCCTCTTGTGATTTTGTGGGGGGCCTCGTCCGGCCGCTCGCTGGGAGTTTGACGTAGCTTCTCGGGAGCCTCTGAACCTGTCGGGGGCCTCCTGGAAGCAGGTTCGAAGCATTTTGGGGGCCGATTTGGGGCTTCTCGGGGCCTCCTTTGGGCCTCTTGGGGGTCTCCTGGGGCCTCTTGAGGGGCCTCCTTGGGGCCTCCTGGCGGCCTCTTGGGGCGGAAGGCTCGAGCTTGCGGTTCGTGGTCCCCCTCTGGGCCCCCTCTTGGGCCCGTCTTGGGGCCCTCTTGGGCCATCTTGGGCGCCTCTTGGGCCGTCTTGGGGCCCTCTTGGGCTGTCCTGGGGCCCTCTTGGAAGCTTCTTGGGCCGTCTTGGGGCGGTCTTGGAGGCCTCTTGGGCCGTCTTGGACGCGGTGAAAGCCCAAGATGCGAACATGCGAAAAATAAACGTTTTCCCATAGGAATGGCACGATTTTTGTTTCTTGGACCTCTCTTGGGGTGCCTCTCGGAACGTCTTGGGCTGATTTTGGAAGCCTTTTGGCGCCTCTGGGCGGCGTTTTGGCGCCTCCTGGGATATGTTGGGCCGGAAGCTCGGAATTCGAGAGTGGCTTTCTCCTTCTGGGACCCCTCTCGAAGTCGTCTTGGGGTTCTCTTGGGCCGTCTTGGGGCCGTCCTGAGCCACTCGTGCGCAGCCTTGGAGCGCTCCCGGAGGCCTCCTAGGCCGTCTTGGAGGCCTCTTGGGCCGTCTTGGACGCGGTGAAAGCCCAAGATGCGAACATGTGAACACGATAAACTTTTTGAAAAAAATTTTATTTTGGGAATGACACGATTTTTGTTTCTTGGACCTCTCTTGGGGTGCCTCTCGGAACGTCTTGGGGTGCTTTTGGGAGCCTTTTGGCGCCTCTTGGCGGCATTTTGGCGCCTCCTGGAGCCTCTTGGGCCGGAAGCTCGGAATTCGAGGTTGGCTTTCTCCGTCTGGGACCCCTCTCGAACTCGTCTTGGGGCTCTCTTCGGCCGTCTTGGGGCCGTCCTGGGCCACTCGTGCGCAGCCTTGGAGCGCTCCCGGAGGCCTCGTAGACCGTCTTGGGCGCCTCTTGGGCCGTCTTGGACGCGGTGAAAGCCCAAGAGGCGAACATGCGAAAAATATACGTTTTCCCATGGGAATGGCACGATTTTTGCTTCTTGGGCCTCTCTTGGGCTGCCTCTCGGAGCGTCTTGGAGGCTTCTGGGACCTTCTTGGTGTCATGACAGGCGTCTTGGAAGGCATCTGGAGCCATCGGAGCGCGTTCCGAAGCCGCCTGCGAACGATCTTGGACGGCGTCCGGCGGTCCGACGAGCCTCCGGGCCCCCCGGGGCCCACATTTGTGGTCGGGGTCCCGGCCCCGGGCCCCCGGACCCGGTGCGCCGTTATATGTATAAACAGTGAACGTGCCCCGAACCCTTTGAGAGTAAACCAAGTCAGGAGGGGAACGCATGATTAGGGATTCATGGTCTTGTGCCCGTAGAACTGGAGACAGCAACAAACAACGAAACCGCCAAAGGAGGGAGATCCCGAAAAGGCGTGCCCTGAGTGAGGCCGCGAACTCACGCTGCTTCTAGGGCTGGGGGTTGCACCATGCCTACAGTCGGCGCCCTCCCTGGGACGCACAGGCACATCCAACGACCCCGAGAGAGGAAGGAGGAGGGAGGAGGGAGGAGGAAGGAGGGGGGAGGGGGGAGGGGGGGGGGAGGGGGAAGGGGGGGGGAAGGGGGGAGGGGAGGAGGAGGAGGAGGAAGAGGAGGAGGAGGAGGAGGAGAGGAGGAGGAGGAGGAGGAGGAGGAGGAGGAGGAGGAGGAGGAGGGGGAGGAGGAGGGCACCCTCCCCGAATCGACCTCGATCTCATACCCCGGTCCGGTTGCAGTGACTATACTCATGCTGGCGCGGGCCGGCGCAGACGAGGGCCCCGAGCCGCGGCGGCCCCCCAAACACTCGCCGCCCGACCGCGCACGGGCACGCGCCGCCGCGGCAGAGCTCGCCACGCCCTCGCCGCGAAGGCAGCGGGCCCCGAGGCCTCGACGGGCCCCCGACCGAGCGGCCTCTCCCAGCACCGGGTCCCCGTTTGGCGCTGCTCGCGGCGCCGGCCCCGCGGCCCGTGGAGGGCCCCGTGGCCCCCGAAGGCGCCCGAAGAGCGGCCAAGACCCTTGGCTCCAGGACCGAGCCCCCCATGGGACGCACAGAGACATACTAATACTATATGTCCGCCTTGGAGGCGCGCGTCCGACCCGAACATATAGTATACCCATCTTGTAGTATATCGTTTCTCGAGCGGTGTGGCCAGAAAACGCCCGCCACGACGCATATACTACAAGATTTCTCGGTGCGCGCGTCGCCCCTGGGGGGGCGACGAACACATAGTATAAGTATGTTGGGGGGATGCCGACCCCAGTGCGATGCCCCAGACCACGGAGGGAAGCTCTCACGTGCGGACCCACTGTAACGCAAGTGGGCCCAAAATCGAAACGATGAATCGAATCCGCGATCGAGATGAACCGTATCGGCGGAGATCGGCTGCCAGGCCGGGAGGAGTCGAACCGGCGGAAATCGCCACAAAAGTGAGGCCGCGTTGGAAAATTGGAATCGAAATCGGAATCCGATGTCGAATCGAATCGGAATCGGAATCCATCGCAAGCGAACCGGATCGAACCAGAGGAATCGAAACGAGCCCTGCTGCAACGCGAGTTAGCCCGACGAGAAGGAAGAGGACGAGACAGCCCAGGCCTCCGGCGCCACGACGAGACGACGAAATCAACAGAACGATACTGGACGGACACCCGGCCCAAAGGATGGCGTCGAGAGGCCCGTGGGTCTACGTCACGGAAGATCGTGACGCCGATGTCTGAACAACAAAAGGTTCAACCACATCCCACCAGCCCTTTGGGCGACAGGTGTTCTAAGGAGGGTATCTTTCCTCTTCCACAACCCCCTTCCCTTCGGGGAAGGGAGCCCTCCCCCTCCCCTCCCTGAGTTTTTGTTGGAGGGGTCGCGAGGCGTCGGAGGCTCCATTCTCGGCCCCTGGGAGGGCTAACTTTTTAAAACCCCTCACGAGGAACGTGGCCCCCGAAGGGGGGAGCTACATTTGGTACCCCCCCCTCTTTTGACCAACCGCCTCCAAGATGGCACCAAGAGGGGCTCCAGGGCTCCCAAGAGGCCCCCGAAAAGGGCTCCAAGAGCGCCCCAGAAGGCCCCAAGAGGGCTCCAAGAGCCACCCGAAAGGCACCCAAGAGGCCCTCGAGCGGCCTCAGAGAGCCCAAAATGGCCTCCAAGATGGCTCAGATAGCCCAGCCTGGTTCTAGATGGCTCCAAAAATGCTCCAAGCGTCCCCGAGACCGCTCCAAAACGGCTCGAGATGGCCAGGGAGCCTCCCGAACCTCCCTCGCTGTTTGACCATGCGTGTCTCTTCCTCTCTCTCCCCCTGTCAACTCTCATGGGCGGCGTCGAGGAGTCGCACGAAAACCAAACCTACAGTGAGCAGGACACACGCCGACACTACAGCACGCGAGCGCGGAAAAAAAAAAACAAGACCGAGACCGAGCGCGGGCGGCGAACGGGCAGCGAAAATGGCCAGGCGACCTATCACAGCTCAGCTCAGAAACCGGAGAACTCGAGTCCGAGCACACCGGTGACCTCGACATCTTGGAACAGACACACCACGTCTCCGTCAAAGCGTAAACCAATGCGGGAGAACAGCGCAGCCGACGTCAACCAATATACTGTGAACCTCGAAGCGTAAGATCACCGTGTAAGCGCGAACGCCTCGAAGTGCAAACGGGCCCCTGCATCCCAGGTATCCCAATTCGGCAGAACGGGTCGTCGGCTGGTGGGGATACTTTGTTGATGGACGGCTCCAAGGACAATTCCAGGAAGCGGGGCGGGCGCGGCTGGGGCACAGGGCGAAATAATTGGTTACGAAGGCGCCTAGGCCGACGCAGCGGGTGCACCTGCAAGAGGCAAAATGCCCCTCATTGAGATGCGAGCGACCCGGGAACGGGGACGCAAGCACCAGACTGAAGCAGACGGAGGAGAATTTGCACAGTGGCGCCAGCTCGGACCGTACAGCTCAGAGAACACTGGCTAGAGCCAGCAGCTCAGTGGTAGCACGGTGGGCACGTGAGGCCGCACCGCTCACCAAGACGAGGAGGCGAGAGAGCAAGAACGCGCGGGCGGAGGAGGGGGAGCTGGGAGAACTTCACTCACATGGACTCCTGGGCGCGATCTGACGTGAGGCACCGGCCAATGCCCGGAGACGTCGACCCAGTCGCGGAGTCCGAACCTTGACTGCCTGGCCCGGAGTGTCGGGCGAACGGCAGCAGGCGTGGCCGAACGCCATGGACCACCTCGCAGGAGGGCTGGAACACTGACAAAGGCTGAACCATTTGTGCAGTACCTGGAACACGAAGGTGGCTCCCGCCAGGGGGGTGGTCCAAGTCAACGGCGAGCAACGCATGCCGCTTATCCATCACGGTGGACGGGGGAACCAAGCAGCGAGCGTCAACCGGGGGCAGAAGTGGACCAGAAGGGGGGAACGCCGACAGTCGAGCAAAAGGTGAACCACTTGCCGTATCGCACTCACCCCCCCCAGGTCCGGCCCCCGGTGTTGCCGGGGCAGGCAGGCCCGAGTTGTCAGAACAACACATGGCGGCAGCGCGGCCCGACCTCACCTCGGAGATCTGCGAAAGAGCCTCCAGGTGGTACATAGAACCGAGTGCTCCAAGAGCCTCGGTGGGGGGGAAATCGTGTGTGGCCGAATCCGCAGGAGGAGGGGGGAGAGGAGGAGACGCAGCCGATAGCCGCAAATCCAGTGAATGACGGGAGGAGGAGAGGGGCGGCCATTGCTTGTACGGTGGGACCAGGCCGCACTGACCTCCACAGCGAGGTGCGGTGGGACCTCAGTCGCGGGGGGAACAGAGCGTCTGCCCGCTGCAGGAGAGCGCTATGCCCCTGCCTCAGGGCCGTATCGTCGGGGGGGAAGCACATGAGGTGCAGAACCGAATCCACATGAGGAGGAGGGGGAGAGAAGGAGACGCAGCTGATAGCCGCAAAACCAGTGGATAAATGGAGGAGGAGGAGGGGCGACGCCAATGCTTATACTGCGAGACCTTGGCCACTGTGATATCTCCACCGCGCGATGTGGGACCTCGACCGTGGGGGGAACAGAGCGCCTGACCACTGCTGGGGAACGCTGTCCCAGCTCCAGGGCCGCATCGTCGGGGGGAAGCACGTGAGGTGCAGAGCGAAGGAGAAGGAAGAGGCGGCACCTCTGACGATGCTGTGTGGTCGAAGTCACCTCTGTGTTCCCTCCACCGCTCCCTGTGGAGGGTCTTCAGTGACCACGGGGGGAACAACACCGGTCGAAGTCACCTCTGTGATCCCTTCACCGCTTCCTGTGGAGGGCCGTCAGTGACCACAGGGGGGGGAACGACAGTCCAAGTCAGAGGCATCTCTGTGGTCCCTCCACCGATCCCAGTGGAGGGTCTTCCGCGACCGCGGGGGGGGAACCACACGCCAGACCACTGGCGGAGGACAGTGCTGACACTACGTGGTGCCCTGGATCCCCACTCCACAGGCCTCAGCCTTCCTGGTGGATGCACGCGCGAGAAGGCAGCCAACGAGCCGTAGCGGCGGCCCCGGCGACACGCAAGGGGGCGAACGGGCAGCGCGTCGCCCAGCCAAAGGGGGCGGGAGGCCAGGAGAAGCACGGGACGCAGGCGCCCGTCGGGGGGAAACGCAAAGCGAAAACTATGCGACCGCACCAGGGGGGACCAATCTATCCGACACCCACACAGCGCGTTTCCTGCGACGTACTCGGGATGTGCGTAACTTCCGCCCCGGGGGGCCGCGACGCGTCAAGAATTAACTCTGGAGGCCTCTGCGGGCTGATTGGGTACCCCGAGCGTCCCCTGGTCTGCGTCCTGCGCCATCCCACTGTGAGGAAAGACTGGGAATGAACACGCGGACGACGGCATCGACTGGTGCCACGCCACTAGTGAACCAAACAGAACCTCTCGGAGACCATGCGGACGAGTTTGGGCGGCGCTGGACCCCTCTTCCCGGAGCGCTTCCCTGGCGCGCGGAGCGCACTGGGGGCGGCGCAACATGCGTCGTCACGGGAGTGGGGAGGGGGGCCCGAGTGCAGACCCAAGAAATCCGTGCGACCTCCTTCAGTTTCTGCTTGTGTACTTCGTCTGAGTTCTTGTCTACAGCATGTTCACGTCGTGTCGACCCCAGCGTTGGTTCCTGACACCGCGGGGATCGTTCAAACTTGAGCGACCGGCCGTTCCCGAAACGCTCAAATCGGTTCCACATCGGACGATTCTGGGTCGCCCGCAGCGTTCAAAGTTGAATGCCGCTGGTGGGCTCGCCTTATGTTGCTCCTATCGCACTTAAGAGCCACATCCCAGAAATGATTGTTTGCACCCGGAAAAGTGTCGAGACAGTGTCGAAAGAGTGTCTCGAACGAGCGTGTCCCGGGGCCCGACACGTGAAAACCCTCGACTTTCGGTCGGTACTCTCTGGGTGCTCGAAATTCTTTCTCGTGGCCAAGGCTGTAGCAGGTTGGAACATCATGGGTCTAGCCAGTGCTGCGGGTGCGGGCGATTCTCGAGTTACCAGATCCCTATCCCTATGCTGGGCATCGCCCCCTCACGATGCCAATCTTAGGGATTCCCTCAGCTTTTGAGGGCGCATCCCTAAGATTGTCGTCGCCTTTTGGCGTGTCAATATGGATAGGGATAAATTCGAGGCTGGTGATCGAGGCCGTCCTCCCCGTCCCTCAGTTGCAGCTTCTTGGGAGCGTCGAGGCCCTTCTCCACGCTGCGGGAGCCTGCTCGCCCCCCCGCCCCCTCGCGCGGCCTGGCCTCTTCAGGGGCAAAGAGAGAGAGAGAGAGAGAGAGAGAGAGAGAGATACAGAGAGAGAGAGGGAGAGAGAGAGAGAGAGGGAGGGAGGGAGAGAGAGAGAGCCACTAGCTTGAAGGGGCCCGAGGACACACAGATAGATACACACAACTCTCAGGATTCCGCATACATGTATACATGTTGTCTGGATTTACGTGTTCCTACTCACTTCCCTGAGTTTCCCATATGTTCATGAGAATCGACGAACCATTGTGTCTGTGTGTTTTCCTTTCCTGACAAAGAGAGAGAGAGAGAGAGAGAGAGAGAGAGAGAGAAAAAAAGAGAGAGAGAGAGAGTGAGAAAGAGACAGGCACACTAGTTCCCTAGGGTACACTGAAGAGAAACGCATTGTACAGCAAGCTGTCTGCTGCCTCAGAGTTTCAGGTGGGCAACAGACGCTGGCCACCCTCTGCTACTACTGACGCTCGGTGGGCGGCGGACGCGAAGAGATGACAGAGACATAAACACAAACATAGCGGGGGGAAACAAATGAAGAAGCTGGGGCCGTCTTCAGGCTGGACGGTCCTAGGAAAATAGCAAGATACATGAACATAACTATTCGAAGGTCCGCGCAGATTTCTTCGATCAACGGTGAACCCACCTTCCTGGCGCGCAGAGCGCGCTAGGGGCGGTGCCCGAGGCACCGCCAGGGGTGTCCATCGCAAATCCATCGGATCCGCACGGACCTTCGATAATTCATGTTTGGAAACATTTTGTACTCGAGCTCGGACATGCGACACGCGCGTAGGCTTCCGAAACACCTCAATGATGTGCATGACGAGGCCCACGGATGACCAAAACACCCGGCCGACAAAACTGGCTCCCGCAAACCCTCTCTTGCTCAGGCCCGCTGACCCGCTCGTGCTCAGACTCTTGCTAGCCTCTCGTTCTTGCAAACCCCCTTTGCTCAGACCCGCTGACCCCCTTCCCTTCGCCGACGCATCCCGTCCCTCACCAACTTTCGCCTTGGAGAGCGGGCTGGAGCATAACGATTCGTCACTTTCCAGTTCCTCCGCCTCTTTCTCGTCCTCTTCCTACCCCTCCTCAAAGGTGGACAACTGCTGCCCACTCAACCCGTGCCGCACGGGAAAACTGGCACATGCGATATCTGGCACCACTGCTGGGATGGGTCCCAGGGCCAGCTCCTCCGAAATCATCGCTGGGCGCGATGTCCCTTCACACCACCAGCTCCCAAAGGGTCGTGATTTCTCGCGGCGTGGAGCCCGCGGAGGTAGCGGCCCTCTTCCCAGGACCAGCCTCTCGTCCTGAGCCGCTCTTTGCCGAGGGCCAGGGGGCCCTTGGCAAGGGCCCCCGGAGGCCGAGAACTGCCCAAACCGTCTATCCTGCTTTCTCCCACGACGCCAACAGACTTCCAGGCAACGCCACGGGGGGTCACTGCGTGAGGGGTTGCCAACTCCTCCAGGAAGCAGACCTCCCTCGACACGGGACCCCCCCCATAACGCCAAAACACACCCCAAAACATCCAAGACCGCCTCGATCTTCGATCGCCTCTTCTCCTCGATCCCACCCCAAAACGTCTAAGACCGCTTCGAGCTTCGATCCTCCCTCCTTCTCGACCCTCGACTTCCGCGAGGTGGTGTGTCCCCCCTACCATCGGGCACTTTTGCTCAGCGCGTCCCCAGGGGAACGGCCGTGTCGCTCCGCTCCGCGGGCTGGGAGGCTGGGGAGAGCCCAAGGACGCTGACGCATTGGGGACCAGGACGTGGCTGGCGCGCCACGCCGCAGCGTTGCGGGCCAGAACCCGCGGCGCGACAGGCTCTGCAACACAAGTCGGCGGTGGACAAGCCTCCCTTTCGTAAACCTCCCCTAACTCTGGTGCAAACGGCCAAGGGCCGACAACGACGGACCTGGACCCGCAGAGATGACGGCCGCGATGCCCCCTCGCGAACCGAAAACCGGCCCATGCGCTCATCGACGTGTCAGGGTAGAAGGTCCGTCCACCTCCGAGCGGCAGGCGCTGCAGAAGCTCCTCGCCGTGGATGCGGGTCGGACGAGGGGAGCGGGTCGAGGGCTCCTCTGCGAGAGCGCGGGCGTTTGCGGGGGCCCCGCTCGCGGCCCCGAGCGCACGCGCAGACGGCCAGCAGCGCGACGGCCCCGCACGGGTCTCGCGCGGGCCGCAGCGCGGCCGGCGGCCTGCAGAACGCCGATTTCTGCACGCGCGCGCTCGCGCGAGCAGGCTCTTCGGCATCGAGGGCAGCGCGTCTCGGCCTCCATCTCGTGGGCGTTGGCGGGAGAGCAGCGGGCAGACGCCCGTGCGCACCCGCAGCACGAAGGCGCACGGGTGCCGCAGCCGCGGCACGCGGCACAGGCTCGTTGTCTTGCTTCCTGGTCGGCCGAGAGCCTGCAGTGCTTGCTGCCTTGTTTCGCTGCATGGCCTCGTTCTCGACCGAGCCGTTTTCACCAAACTTGCTCTGCTGCTTTAGCGTGATACGTGAACGGAGCAGCAAGGTTGAACTTATGCAGGGGATACACCTCGCGCTCTACCGTAATATCTGTCACTAAGATACGAGTGCCGATCGTGACCTCCTAATGCCTATGCGCTGCTTGACCTAGATCGGATGCCCAGTCCTCCCCGACCTCAGCAGTT
The DNA here is from genome assembly GCA_963575745.1 of Prorocentrum cordatum. Classification (NCBI taxonomy): domain Eukaryota; class Dinophyceae; order Prorocentrales; family Prorocentraceae; genus Prorocentrum; species Prorocentrum cordatum. The sequence continues at coordinate 415,475 of CAUYUJ010006469.1, forward strand.
CCCGATCATCTCATGAAAGACGGGGGAAATGAACAATGTCCGATCACTTCTGTCTCGTCCGGGCGGTGGCGGCCACGACTGCAGCTCCAACGGGCACAGCCCAAGCGCAAACCGCCAAATATGGCGCTGAACAAAACCACATGCACTGATCGCTCTCCCAGGGTCGGTGGGAAGCGTCAGAGGATGAGGAGGAGGAGGATGAAGCAGAGATGGTGGATAAGGCGAAACATGAGCGGGGCAGGAGGGCTTGAAACCGTGGGGGATGCGCTGGGCACCTTGTCGCGCCCGGGAATCACTGTGGCGCCCGCGGCGCCCTGGCGGCGATCCGTCTGGCAGCACGACTGCTGCGCGCGATGTTCTTCGGGCCACGGGCGGGGCTGGCAAAAAACGCTTATCACACGTCGCGACTGTTGCAATACGCGATCTGGGCCGCATTGCAGACCCCGGGCCGTCTTTTGAATGTCGAGGGGCCCAGTAGCGGTTTCCAGAGTCCTGAGTCCACCCCTTTCCCAGACCTCCGACGTCGTGATTTTGACAGCCGAAGGTCCAAACACCTCCATGGGACCGGCTCTTCACCCCGACGACGACCCGGGGCTCAGCAAGGGCCCCAGAAGGCCGAAAATGGCGACAAGCCTCCCGTCGAGATTTTGTTCACGGCGCGAGGAGAGCAGAGTTGCCCAGAGCCCACCCACACCGCACTTGAGGCTGCGCGGCATGCCCTGCCGCTTGCCCCCGAATTACCCCGAGATCCGACGACGCGAAAAACAGCAGCATCGCGAGAAATCGCGACGGGAGCCCCGAGCAGACCTCCTGCTTCTGCGGCACCCCTCGGGCCAGATCCAGCCGCGAAGGCCTCGGGGCCCGAAGCTGGGCGACAACGCCCGGTGCAAACGAAAATGCGACGCCAGGATCTCTATGGGTTCCCCTCTGAGCAGGCTTCGGCTAGTCGCAGCGCACTGACAGCCCCCGGCTGGCCTCAGTGGGCTCCCCGAGTAGCCCGTGGGGCGCGGAACGTCCCCCGTGGGCGCCGCTGGAGGCGGCGACCGGGCGTCGAGACCGCCATGGGCCACTCGGGGGGCCTGCTGAGGCAAGCAGCCCGAGGCCTTCCCGGCCCCCTCCGCCCACCTTCGGCGCTCCCCCTGGAGCTCACGCGGTCGCCGCGGCTCAACCCGCCCGCCAGCCTGGGCCGCGGCGGGGGGCGCGGCAAAGAGCGGTCCGCCGCCGCTCCGAACGGCGGAGGAGGGCACGACGAGACAGCGGCGGCCCTTCCTGGCGTTTTTGTTCTTCATTGTTGTTGCTGTTGCTGTTGTGGTTGTTGTTGTTGCTGCTGCTGCTGCTGCTGCTGCTGTCGTCGTCGTCGTCGTCGTCGTCGTCGTCGTCGTCGTCGTTGTCGGTTGTGTCGTCGTTGTTGTTGTTGTTGTTGCTGTTGTTGTTGTTGTTGAATTCACATTTCTGAAGCATAATGATTGTTGATCCCCCCCGCCCGGTGCACATTGTATTTTTCAATTGAAGTGCCCCTCCTGGGGCTCGCGCCCTGTCCTTTTATCAGGGACAACAACAGCGGCTCCCACATGATACGTCTTCAAAGTGTATTGAAGAATCGCGCTCTGGCTTGGGACTTACTGGCAATGTACCACCGAATCGCGGCTCCCGCCTGATACTTCCTGACAATGTATTACAGAATCGCGTTCTCGCTTGGGACTTCCTCGCAACTTACCACCGAAACGCTTCGCTTGATATTTCTTCACAGTTTATTCAGATGCTGGTCCTCGACACTCAGGAATCGCGCTCCCACTACAGATTGCCTGGCGGTTCAAGCAAGACTCACGCTTCAACGACCCGCCCGCTCAACCCGCCCGTCGGGGCCTGCCCGCCCGACCAGGCCGTTAATGACTGCAGTCGCCGCTCGCTGCCCTTCGCCCGCCTTCGATGCCCCTCGCTGTCCGTACTGGTTCCGCGGTCGCCTTCGCTCGCTGCCCTTCGTGGCCCCGTTGCTGCCCTCAGTGGCCCCGTCGCTACCCTCTGCGGCCCCGCATCCTATGCCCTTCGTGGCCCCCGCTCGCACGCGCCCGTCGCGGTCCCATACCCATGCCCTTCGTAGCCCCGCTGTCGCCCTTCGTGGCCCCCCTCGCGGCCCTTCGTGGCCCCTTTGCTGCCCTCGGTGGCCCCGCTGTCGCCCTGTGTAGGCACCGTATACGGATGCCCTTCGTGGCCCCCGCTCGCTCGCGCCCGTCGTGGCCCCACATGCATGCCCCTCGTGGCCCACCGCTGGCTTTGCGGCGCTGCCCTCTGCGGCCTCGGATTTGTTATGCCCTTCGTGGCCCACCGCTGGCTTTCTCTCACGATTTCCTTGGGACTCCCGCCATCGCTCCTCCTCCTCCTCCTCCTCCTCCTCCTCCTCCTCCTCCTCCTCCTCCTCCTCGCACGTAGCTGCGCGCCACGTGTCCCTCATCCGCGCTGGCCGCCGCGCACCCTCGCCCGCGTGAGCTGGACCCTCGTGAGGGGAACAGCCGACTGTGCCACCTCTAAAGTGAGAGGTTCAGGTGGCATGAAGAGCGAGCGGAGATTCACAAACAGGAGATAGGCAGCAGCAGGGACGGTAAGACTAGAGATGGTCGGAAGAAAAACACCAGAGCGACAAATCGGACAGTAATGGACTTGGGAGCACAGCACAGATTCGAGAAGCTGGATAAAGCGTGGGCAGCACCAATAGTGGACAAAGCTGTCAGGGCCGCCGCAGCCCAGCAGACAGCATAGTGGTTCACTGTCGTGAAACCGCATGGCTGTGATCCAACTACCAGAGAGAGTCTTCCATATCGCATTCACTAAGGGGCCTCTCATTCGAATGAGAAGCTCACGGACCTCTTCCCATTTCACGTGCACCAGGACCTCCGCGGCCTCAGGGAACCAACGAGCCCAACGCTCCGAGAAAACAACGTCCAGGGAATCAGGGAAGAGTTCTCGTTGGAAAATCTTCAGCAGTCTACCTTGCATCTTCACATTCTTGGGGGGGCGAGGGAGGGCGGAGGCAGAGGTCAAGAGCTCCAGCGCAGCATCACGGGCGATCGATCCAGCTCGAGCAAGGTCCCGCGAGCGAGAGAAGCCACCGGCCGCATCCGAGAGATGCTCCACAAACGCTGGTGACTGCCAGAAGCGCGGGGACAGCTTCTCAGCCGAGAGATCAACGATCTCGAGATGGCGAGAGGCAAACTCAGATAGCTGGTCCAAGAGCATTCGATATTCAGGGAACGTGTTGACAGCGGCTCTCATTAGCGTGGCACAGCTCAATGATCTCACACTTGTGAGTTGCGGTCCTCCCCACTGGTGAAGCGAGAACCAGCCACTCCGTGGAAGCGAGCAATGGGGGACTTTGAAGAGAGAGGCGAAGGAGGCATGCTCAACACGAGAGAGCGGGGCGGGAAGGGCAGGGCAAAGCTCAGGGATGGGACAGAATTGGGCGACATAGGTGAGGGTTGAGACGGCACGGCTAGAGTACATGTATTCAGTGATGGTCGGCGGGGCGCCGACCTTGGCAATCTGCACTGTACGTCCTGCCCATTTCAAAAGAGGCTTGTGCCAGCTCTCAGTGGTCACGCTGGGCCCAAGAATCATGCCAAGATAGGTCAGGGAACTCACAACCTGGAACGCTCCCCAATCGGGGAGAAAGTTCTGAAGCCAGAATCGATACTTGGCGACGAGGGTGGGCGAGAAGGGGCCCGCAAGAGGAACCAGGAAACACTTGGCATACTTGAGCTTGAGGCACGCAAGGGCCTCACTGCAGTCGAATGCGTCCTTCAGTTGAAGAAGATCACGAAGCGCTGAAACCACAGATCCAATATCATCAGCACAAGCCCTTGCCATACTCATCTGGCGTTCTCGAGCTCGACCTGTGAGATCTTCTCGCAGCTCGCCAGGTGGCACATCATTCTGAGCTTCCAGCCGTTTCCACATGTCCACGAGAAAGGGGTGGCTCCCGACGGCGAACAGGGCGCCAGACCCTGGGCATCCTTGAATGATCCCCGACATGATGTAGAACAAGAAACTGCATACTCTGCCGAATGTGCCAAAGCATCGCACGTTCGTGTACAACGTCTCTACGAAGATCTGCATGGGCAGCGGCACATGGAAGGCAGCAAGCGTCATCATGATCCATCGGTGCGCGACCGACGGGAAGGCCTGTCCATAATCGAAAGATATCAAAGCTGGAAGCCGAGCAGCGGCATCGGGGAGCATCGAGACCATTCGGGCTCGCACGTCGAGCTCGAGAATATTTAGACCAAAATTCCTCCCTCCGACGAATCCCCTTTGAGAATAATGGACTTTATCACCCAGTCGACGGGATAAACTCTCGAAAACGACGCCCGTGACCAGCTTGTTCGACGATTGTTTTAGTCCTAGAGGCCGGGTAGCTTCAGCGTTCCGAACGATCATATGTGAATCCTGCTCCTCATCTCCTTTGGCTATGAAAACTCCTCGTACATCATTGAATGCTGGTAACATGCTCCTCCCACTTAATAACCACCAGACCACCTCATCTAGAATGTTAAGACCGTGTGGATGTCGTTTCCAAGCTCGATAGGGGAGGCCATCCAACCCAGGGGAACTATCTTCCGCACGCTCGATACGCCGTTGAAGCGCATGCAAGGATGGAGGGGGAAGGTCTGAAAGATCAATATCATCACAATGTTGACGAAGATAAGATTGGGCAGCTGAAACATTGATGGACTTTTCTGCGAACACGGGTCGCCAATGATCCCCAAGCTCTTGGAGGACGGCAGCTGGCGACGAGACAACCGACTCCCCATCGGAAGCGCGTACTCCTTGCAAAGTCATTCTGCGATCGAAAGGCGTCCAGAGGCGGCTCCTGCGATGCGTGCACTTTAGCCGTCGCCTGGCTTTCGCTCTGGCGGGCTCTGCACTGGCATTCGCAATGTCTTGTTTGTGTTTAGCTTCTCGTTGTTTGGCAATAGTGAGGTGAATCTCATTGGCTCGCCTCTGGAACTCTGGCGGGTTGATCAACTCCACTGTCCCCTCCAGCAGGTTGATCTGTAGAAACTCCTTACCTAGAGCGTGAGATCGCCAAACACGGTGTGCTAGACGCACATCTTGCCTCCAGAGGCATCGCCCGATACTTTTGATGACCAGGAGCTGGGTAAAACTCGATGATGGTGATTTCCGAATCAGGGAGTCCCGAGCGATCTTGGCGGCCTCACGCATCATCTCTGTCTGAAATGCTAGCCTCAAGGGTGGTGTCATCCTGCTCTGGTCACACTCAGCCTCTACCGCTTCCAGGAACCGAACGTAGTCAGGATGTTCGCAAACTTCGGGGGCGACTGGCCTCTCAGAGGCCGGGATAGGTCCAGCAGGTTTGAGGGTGACCTGGATCGGGGCGTGGTCGGATATCCCTTTCTTGCTGAGCATGTCGGGGTATTCAACTACCTTCCCCTCGACGGACATCTGCAGGAGCATCCACCCAGGCATCGAAATAAACTGCCGATCTATGTAGCTGAGCATCCGCGTCGGCAGGTAATGATGGGTAGGTTCTGGCACTTCTAATTCCACCATCCTCCTCAACACCTCCATCCATCCACAGTCCTGCGTACTCCTCCACTCCTGAAGATACCGAAGCGTCTGCTCATCTACCTCCGCCTCAGGTTCCTTACGTGGCGGCGTGCATGCGAAGTTGAAATCACCTGAAATGATGACAAGCAGCGCAGAAGGGTCCGCCTCTGCGACCCCGAGGTCGTGCTTAATTGAATCCAAGGCCTTCTTCTTAGCTACGGATCCTAACTGGTAGTTGTGAACATTGTAATGAATGACAGCGAAATCCCCAAAATCAATCGCAACTCTGAGAACTCGACCTGGGACCTGAACTTCTGGGAGAATCAGAGGGGCCTCGGAGCCAAGATGCATGAATTTCGGCACAAAGGTCGTAACACCTCCGGCATTGGAACTTGAACAGAACGAACTAAATGCGGTATATCTGTGATGCAGATTATGCTGATACAGAAGGTCTTGGACTTGTAACTCACTACCATGGCACTCTTGCACCCCTATGATACTGCCTGGAAGAAAGAGTTGTCGGAGGAGATGGGCTTTCCGTTCTTGGAGGGGGAGATCGTGATGGAAGAGGGCACGGGCATTCCAGGAGGATAGTATCAAAGGCAAGGCCATGCCTCTCTCGTCGCGCCAATGGCGCTGGAGCCCGCTAAAGAGACCACTGAGGGGGTGCAGCGACATGCCCTGATGCATGGAAGCGCTGGAGCACCAGATCTTTGTCCAGCCCCAGGGCGAGCATGTTGGGCATACACCATTCGAGGATGGGCTCCTCGTCTCCTGGCTTGGGCGTGAAACGTACCAGAGGCTTCCAGTTCGCAGACAGCTCGCCTTTCGCCTTGTCGGAGAAAAGGCGCAGGTTGCCGTCGACCTCTTGGAAGGCCTTCCGCAATTGCTTGAGGCCGAGTTCCTTCTTGACCATGGCGGGGTTCTTGTCCGTGCTGACGAATATCTCACACTTTGCACCAAGCATGTCTTTGCACGCGTGATGTTCCCACTGCCCATTTCCGATTCGTAGTGCTCCCATCGCCTGGCCCACCTTCCTGGCGGCGTAGGTGGCATTCCCCTTGACGCGGAAGACGAACCTCTTTCCAGCGGGGTCCGATTGGTAGTCATAGTCCTCTGGCGCAAGCTGGGCACGAGCCAACCAGTCAGCCAGAGCTTCTTGAACGGCACCACGACTGCATACATTCTTCGTCCTGGCGACGATGATACACGGGTCGACCATTCTGTTGAAGGACGTGTCGGTGACCACGGTCTGCGGCTCTTCATTCTTGATGCACTGCAATAGCTCCTGCAGCTGGGAAACCCGCCGCTCCAGGGTCGTGACACGGTTGTTGGTGCTCTTCTGCTCGGCCTGCAGCTCCGCGTAGCGCATCTCCACCCGCTTGGTGATGGCGTCGCAGTTGGCAGAGATGGTGGTGCTGAACTGCGTGACACTGGCGTGCAGCTTGGCGACGGCTCCGAGCATCTCTCCACGAGTGGAATCAACCACAGCGCGCAGATTAGCAACAGCTTCAAGAGGATCTTCGGCAAGACGGGCCGTCTTGCTCGGTGGGCTCGTACTGCCGCCTGTTGCTCCAGCCTCCTGGGACGGGAACGTGGCCATGGCGTCGAGCTCCTCTGCCAGCCGTCGAGCCTCGGGGCTGCTCGGCATGGCATGGGCCATGCCACACAGTCAGATGCCGAAAAGTGCTCACAGCGCCAGGCGGCTCCTGTGAGGATCGTGGGGGGAAGGCTGCGGGACTCGAGCCAGCCCCTCGCCTGCGATCAAGCTAAAGCCGCCAGGGCGCCGCGGTTTTAACTTGAGCCAAAATGGCTACGGACCTCCTCCTCCTCCTCCTCCTCCTCCTCCTCCCTGCCTCGCGGTTCATGCAAGACACACGCTTCAGCAACCCGCCTGCTCGACCTCGCTGCCCGGGGCCCGCCCTCCCGACCTGCCCGCTACGGGTCTGCCCGCCCGATCTGCCCGTCTAGTTCTACCACGTGCGTTCTGCTCCTTGCCCCCCTCCTGCTAATTTCTTTCGTGTTCCATTCTTCTCCCCTCCCCCTTCCACCCGTCCTCCCTTCCCTTGTTTTAGGGGCTGCACTAAATACGCGTGGCAGGTAAGTAAGACATACCCCCAAGGGGGTACGATCAAAGACGACGAGGGCGGGTACCGAGGGTTTGGGATACACGTACTGCTTGGCACGTGAGCAGATAGGAGCAAACAATTTTAAACATGAGTGCTGCTGTTGTGTTCCGCCCCTTTTGGATCTCCTGGAGTATGGAACAACCGAGCGACGACAAGGAATCTGGGTCTCACGCGAGATGGCATCGCGCCCTTTTTTTTTTTTGAATAATAAAAAAATTGCATCGCGCCCTTGTGCGGCGACCTGCGCGGGCCGCCAGCGCGGCACGCCGCACACTGGAAGCGAGCGCGCCTCACGCGCGATCTGACGCGGGCAGGCTGCGCGCCTGGAGGAGGAGGAAGAGGAAGAGGAGGAGGAGGAGGACGAAGAGGAGGACGAAGAGGAGGACAAGGAGGAGGAGGAGGAGGAGGAGGAGGAGGAGGAGGAAGAGGAGGAGGAAGAGGAGGATAAACATTAACTTCTGGTGCTCCGCGCGGACCTCTCGGATCCGCGCCCGGACCCCCCTCCCTGGCGCGCGGAGCGCGCCAGGGGCGGCGCCGGAGGCGCCGCCGGGGGGCCCGGGCGCGGATCCGAGAAGTCCGCGCGGAGCGCCAGTGGCTGATTTGTCTATGTGGTTTTGTCCCTCTTCGAGCGCCAACGTCGGCGCAGTCGACCCCGTTCTCTTCACGGTCGCTCCCTTGGTGACGACCAGCTGTGTGTGCTGCGAGAGAGGCCGGGCCGCCCGCACGCCAGGGCGGCACACTTCTTCCGCCCGGGGGGGAGGAGGGAGGAGGGAGGAGGGAGGAGGAGGAGGAGGAGGAACAGGAGGAGGAGAAACAGCAGGAGGAGGAGGAGGAGGAGGAGGAGGAGGAGGAGGAGGAGGGAGGTACATCGGCCGCGTCGCGGGAGCGACATTGGGCCGCGCTCGAAAGGAGGAGGGAGGAGGAAGAGGAGGAGAAGGAGGAGGAGGAGGGCGGTGCAGCGCGAGCGTGGGCGTCGACGGTGCAGTCGTGGCGCATCAAATGTGCGTTTTCCCACCTCTGCCAGCGCACGGTCTGCCGCAAGGCTTCTGGCTGACTGACGGGCTCTCCTGGGAGCTTCCTCCTGCTCCTCCCCCTCCTCCCCTCCCCACGGCTGGGCCCGCGCCTACAAACTTGCCAGAATGGATACAGAGAGAGGTCCAGGGAACCACTTTGAGCGGACCTGGGCCAGGCGGGGAGGCCGCCGCTGTCTCGACTCGGCGGCGAAGAAACAGGAGCACGCGGAGCAGAAACGGCGGAGAGGGGCAGGAAGAAGGCAGCGGAGCTGAACAGCGCATTGCCACAACTCGCCGCCGACTGCCCCCTTACAGAGCCAGGCCACCCAATTTCGCACACCGCGGCCTGCGATCACCTTCGCACCCTCGCGCACCCCCCCCCCCCGGAGAAAGGCAACCGCCGTGGCCGGGACCGCGACGCGTGAAGCGCGAAGCACGAGTATCTTCCTCGCTCCTTTGATTGAGCAGGGACCGACCGTCCTGGCATTCCTCTGGGCCTGCCAAGAACTGTTCTTAGAACCCCAAAAATGTTCTAAGAACGAAGACAGTGCTCTTAGAACACAAACCCGCTGTGCTAAACTAAGGCAGTTCCAGCCAGAAATGTTCTAACATTTCGTGCAGACCACAAGAGGTTCTCAGAACATGTTTTGGTGGGCCTATGGGCACGCCGGGACGCTTCGCCACTGCTTGTGTTTTCTCCTTGCCTCTGCTTGCTGCCCTCTTCCCGGCCTCTCCGCCTGCCCGCCCTCCTGCCTCCTCCCGCCAGCCCCGGCCTGCCGCCTCCACGCCCCTCTCCTCCGTTGGCCTGCGCGCTTGACAGCCGTGAGCCCACGGCAGCGCGCGCGGGGGAACGCACCACTCGCAGAGCGGGACCCCCAGGACGTCCATCGGTTCTTGCCGTGGGAACAACACGCTTCCCGTTGCAAGACCCTCGAAACCCAAGAAACCCAGGGCGCCCTGGAGGCAAGCGGGGTCTTTCCTGGCATGGGTCCCCACTGCAAGGCGTGGTGACTTTTTCGCAGTGCGAGGGGGTCGAAAAATCGAGGGACGTAGCACAGCGCCTGGAGCAAGAACTGCGCTTAACGCCCGGGCGCCCAGCTCTCCTGAAGCGGGTGTTCGCCAACGGGGGGGGGCAATGAACGTCGGGTGAAGCAGCTTGCACCTTTCGGGCACCTTTTGTGGAGGCCTGACATGGGCACCAAAACCAACACAGGAGGTTGCCTCCACGGGGGGAAGATGATCCTAGATGTTCGGTGTTGGTGGTAATATTTCGGCCGCCTTGGAAGCCAGAATATGACCACCATCAACGAGATCGGGATCTTCTTCCCTCGGTGGAGGCACTCCGCCGAAATTGGTGTTGGTGTCAACCTCTAAGCCTGCGACTTTTGAGACACGATGGCGGTGCATGGCACCTGTAGGGCCGCTGCGCAGCAATCCTCGATCCTCCTACGTTCATTGCGCCCCCCCTTCCGGGCCCGCCCAGCAGAAAGCAGCCTGCCGAGAAACTCGTGATCGACGTCCTGTCTTGAAATGGAAGAGGGGGCCTGGGCCTGTATAAGGTCATCGATTATTATTATTATTCGCCCGTGGAGGCCCTCGCAAAATTAAGATGTTGTGTATGGTCTAATACGGATTCTGGCTGAAACTCTGGTTCGAAATCGGACATGGCCCCACAAAGACATGTCCTGAATTCTCGGCCCGGTTTTTCCTTGAAAGGGTGGCCCCATTCAGAAGACGTGAAAACCAACGCAGATTCACGCGCAGCTTAACCTGTCACGCGCCTCGGTGGCCCCCAACACACAAATAAATATATACAAATCCCAGGAGTTCCAAAATTGTCCATATCTTCTGGATTTTCTGCATCCCCACCCACTTTCTATATGTTCCGAAATTTTCCTGGGAGTCGACGGTGCTTGTGTTTGTGTGTTAGTTCCCTTCCTGAACATTCCCAGAGGCTCCCACGACGCCCACGACAGCCCCAGGCAAACCTCCAACAATCACAAGAGGACTTCCAAGAGGGCGCCATCGGGCAACAACAACAACAACAGCAACAACAACAACAACAACACCAACAACAACAACAACAACAACAACAACAACAACAACAACAACAACAACAACAACAACATCAACATCAACAACAACAACAACACCAACAACAACAACAACAACCACACCAACAACAACAACAACAACAACAACAACAACAACAACAACAACAACAATTACTAGCACGTGGGGACACTCCGTTCTCACCAGTGCCAGGGTTTTCACAGGAGGCGGGCAATACCCCCACTTTGTGGGGGGGCCGGTTCAAGCTCTACCAAATTTCCAAACGACTCTTCGCCACCACCCACACCCAGCTTCCCGCCCTATGACGTTCGGACACTTCACTTCGTGGCATGCGGACGACCGTGGCTACTATTCAGGGCCCCGCGGCCGACGACGACGGCGTGCGCGCGCGAAGAAAAAACGAATGTGTCCCGCATGGTATTATTTGACAGGGATGATGGCCCTGGCAGGTGCGCAACCGTTGTTGCAGAAGTTCGAAAAAGTTGCTCGCAAAAGCCCGTTTGACAGAAATGTTTAAAAAGTGTTGGGTTTCCTACGAATCCGCAAGAGCGCGCGGGATGAAATTTTGACATTTTTTTTTTTTTAAAAAAAAAAAAAAAACATTGTTTTTTTATGTTTTTATGTTAAAATCGCTACGAAAACTAAGGTTTTGGAAGGATTTCGTCTTGCGCGCGCGAATGTCCACTTTACCTATTTTTTGCAAGGGATTCTTGAAGTTTGGTTATGTTAGAACAAGAAATGTCCACTTTAGCTTATTTTTGCAAGGGAAAACCGATCGTAACAACACAACCGGATCCGGACTCCCCGTTTTGCCTGAGACTTCCTCACGAAAATGATGAAAATGAGGCTGCGGCCTAGGCGCGGCGGGGGGGTCGTGCACCAGGGGTCCCAACAATAATTATTCTTTAGAAGTAATAATGTTCAAACAACAACAACAACAACAACAACAACAACAACAATTACTAGCACGTGGGGACACTCCGTTCTCACCAGTGCCAGGGTTTTCATAGGAGGCGGGCAATACCCCCACTTTGTGGGGGGGCCGGTTCAAGCTCTACCAAATTTCCAAACGACTCTTCGCCACCACCCACACCCAGCTTCCCGCCCTATGACGTTCGGACACTTCACTTCGTGGCATGCGGACGACCGTGGCTACTATTCAGGGCCCCGCGGCCGACGACGACGGCGTGCGCGCGCGAAGAAAAAACGAATGTGTCCCGCATGGTATTATTTGACAGGGATGATGGCCCTGGCAGGTGCGCAACCGTTGTTGCAGAAGTTCGAAAAAGTTGCTCGCAAAAGCCCGTTTGACAGAAATGTTTAAAAAGTGTTGGGTTTCCTACGAATCCGCAAGAGCGCGCGGGATGAAATTTTGACATTTTTTTTTGAAAAACCATTGTTTTTTGATGTTTTTATGTTAAAATCGCTACGAAAACTAAGGTTTTGGAAGGATTTCGTCTTGCGCGCGCGAATGTCCACTTTACCTTATTTTTTGCAAGGGATTCTTGAAGTTTGGTTATGTTAGAACAAGAAATGTCCACTTTAGCTTATTTTTTGCAAGGGAAAACCGATCGTAACAACACAACCGGATCCGGACTCCCCCGTTTTGCCTGAGACTTCCTCACGAAAATGATGAAAATGAGGCTGCGGCCTAGGCGCGGCGGGGGGGTCGTGCACCAGGGGCCCCAACAATAATTATTCTTTAGAAGTAATAATGTTCAACAACAACAACAACAACAACAACAACAACAACAACAACAACAACAACAACAACAACAACATCAACATCAACATCAACATCAACAACAACAACAACAACAACAACAACAAAATCCGCATGGCTTTCCCACGCATTGTGCACACTCGCCCCGTCGGTCTCCAGGATGTTTGAGGCAGCCCATGCACCCCCTCGGGTCCCCCCAGGGCGACCCAGCAGCAGGGCCCCAGAACGGCCCAACAGGGCGCCGAAACTGAGCAAGGCATCCCCGCGAGAAGCCCCACGAAGAGTCCAAGAAAGGAGGTACTCGACCCCTGGGGGTCGCCCCACAAAACGGCCCCCGACAACCCTGACACGCCACGCCACGCCACCAGTAAAGTTCCAGAAGCCCTCCGCAGGCCACCAAAAGGCCCCCAGAGGGCCATAAGACTCCACAGGAGGGCTCCGAAACGGACCTGGGTAGACCTGCATCTTCTCATCCTCATTCCCCCTCGTCAGCCCTCCTCCATTCCCTCGTCGACATATCCTCCTCCTCCTCCCCCTCGTCCTCCTTTTGCCCACCATCCCACTCTCTTTCTCTCGCGCTTCGTCCGTGTATAGTTTCCGGTTTTGACTAACTCACAGAGATGCGTAGATGTGCTCCTTTTATTATTGGGCGCACCCTTGAATACGGTTCTTGCGGCCGCAGATACCGACGCCGCTTCCGCAGCCCAATCGATTTCCGACGCCTCCCGCTGCCCTGATCACTCCGAGGGGAGCTGCGTTCTACTCATGTTCGGGGCTTTCTTGGCTTTCGCGCGCGCGAAGCACATCGCTCGTGCGCGGAGGTCAAAGTCAAAGTGATTCCCTACGTGGCTCTGGGACCTGGGACAAATGGATGCTTCGCATCTGTGCACGTCGGAGTTGGTCCGCCCGCTAACACAGGACAAGTTGCGCACTACAGCGCTTTCGGTGGTTCAGCGGCCTTCCTGTCCTTGCACGCGCGGCACACTGCAGGCGTTCATCGAGCTTCAAGCAATTCACGCCGGCTTTCCCTCGCGATGGGCGGTCCGGTACCATCCGTCTGTTTCGGGGGCGCTGAACACCTGAATGGTCGGGCCTGGCGATGCGACACATGGCACGCGCGGCATATCACAGGGGGTGCCTCACCGACTCAAACGTACTGCGTCGCGTCAGCGAAGATCTCCCTGAGCCCGTCCGCCCGCTTCGGGCACCTCGCATTAGCGAAGGTCCGCGTGGGTCGATGCGCCGTCCGCGTCGCGCTCACTGCATTATCCTACTGACCCACCCGCTGTCCATACTTCTACTCGCTCCTGTGTTCGAGGCGCACTTCGTGCACAATTCCTCTTCAGTGCCCTTCGTCGCGCACTGGCTCACGGCGACGTCTGCCCGGCTTCAGCATCTGCCGACCCAGTGGGCGTGAGTGAGAGGCCCCTTCCACGCGAGGCCAGCCCAACGAAGTGCGCCAGCCTCCTTTGGATCGCCGTCGTCGCAAGGGCGATCGAACAAAGAAGGGGTAGCCATTGAGCAGGGACCGACCGTCCCGCCATTCCTATAGGCCTATCACGACTGTTCTTAGAACCCAAGAGTGTTCTAAGAACAACAGCAGTGTCCTCAGAACATACACCCGACGTGTTCACACAAGATCGACTCCGCCAAAAAAGGTTCTGAGAACATTCCGTGCAAACCACAGAGAATTTTCAGAACATTGCTTGGTAGGCATACAGGCACGTCCCTGGGGGCAGTCGCGGGGCAAAGGGTCGGGGTTGGACAGACCCCCCTTTAGCAAAACGTGATTTAGTGAAAACGACCTGAGGCCCAAACCTGGCGGGCGCACGCCTGGAAAATAACGGCCACGGCGCCCTCTCGAGAACCGAAAACGGACAATCCACTAATCGACGTGTCACTGTTGGGGGTTCTGTCCACCTCCGAAAGGGGCGTCCCGGGGTCGCCCCAGCCCTGGGCGGCCCCCCCTTCCTGCGGAGAATCCGGCGGGGGCGGGGGTGGTCTCTCTGTCGGCAGGGAGGCTCCGGGCCCCTCCCTCGAGGCTCAGGCCTCGGCCCTGGCTCCCGCGCCCGCCCTTGTTCATCGCCTTCGTAGCGCCATCATTATGATCATTCGCGGCGGCGTTCGCAGCAATCGTTCGCATCGCCGCAGCAGTATGCTTGTTTGCGTTAGTGTTCCTCGCATTCGTCGCGCGCGTCGCACCGCTCGCCTTCGCACGAGAGCCACATTTTGAGAAAGAACCGCCCTCACTCCGCTGTGAAGGCCTTGCGAGCTCTGAAAAGGAATGTGCGCGGCGCTGAAGCGAGAGCTACGTTTGAAAAACGGCCCACCCTCAATCCTCGAAGCTCTTGCACATGTTTCAAGCGAATGCGTGCGGCTCTAGTGCAAGCGAGGGCCACATTATGAAAACCACCGCCCTGAATCCGTGAAACTCTTGCATATACAATGAGGATGCGCGATGCTAAGGCGAGAGCCCCATAAAAAAATGGCCCACCCTGCATCCGTGAAAGCCTTGCAATGTTTTAAGCGAGAGTGCGCGGCGCTAAGACGAGACCCACATTTTGGAAGCGACCCGCCCTCCATCTGTGAAACTGCTGCCAGCATCTAAGCTTCAGGGTCATGAATGTTGGGGAAAACTCAACCGAACGCCTGGCCCGCCTTTCCACTGGCCCCATGGTGCGATAAGGGAAAATAATGGAGGAGGAGGAGGAGGAGGAGAAGGAGGAGGAGGAGAAAGAGGAGAGGAGGAGGAGAAGAAAGAGTAGAGGAGGAGGAGGAGGAGGAGGAGGAGGAGGAGGAGGAGGAGGAGGAGGAGGAGGAGGAGGAGGAGGAGGAGGAGGGGGGGGAGGACAAGGAGGAGAAAGAGGAGGAAGAGGAGAACGAGGAGGAGGAGGAGGAGGAGGAGGAGGGGGGGGAAGAGGAGGGGGAGGAGAGCCGTTTGCCTCCTCCGGGCCAGGCCGGGGCTGGGGCCAGGGCTGAGGCCGTGGCGGGGGCCGGGGGCCGCGGCGGAGCCCGGGGGCCCGGGGGCCGAGGCCAGGACCATGCAGGGCCGCAGGGCCGTTTTCGACAACTGCATGAGTTTCACGGGTTCCCATGGCCAACGTGCCAGAATGTTTTTTTTGAAGGGGCCCTGGAACACACAAATAAATACACACAAATAAAACTATCCCCCATATTTTCCCATATTTTCTGGGTTCCTGTCTTCCCCCCCACTTCCCATATTTTCCCATATTTTCTGGGAATCGCCGATTAATTGTGTCTGTGTGTTTTTTCCCCTCCTGATTCACGGGTTCCCATGGCCAACGTGCCAGAATGTTTTTTGGGGAGGACGCAGGACTGTCCAGGCGCAGCAGTAACGTTGATTCGCGGCGTCGACTCCCACCGAATGGCGTTCTGGCACGATGGTGGATCGTCGAGACGCAACAGTCATGTTGATTCGTTGCGAGACGCAACAGTCATGTTGATTCGTTGCCTGGAATGGTGTTCTGGCACGCTTCAGGGTCTTCAAACGGTTGTCTCCCAACGAGGCAGTTCCCTCAATGGATATGAATCCTCGTAGAGGCCTGTGAAGAGGGAGCTTGGAGGGAAGGTTTATTCCAACATCGTTGCTGCGTCTTGGGTTTCCACTGGTCCTCCTCCTCCTCCGCCTGCTCCTCCACCTCCCCCTCCCCATCCCCCATCCCCCTCCTCTTTCGCCTCCTTCTCCTTCTCCTCCTCCTTCTGCTCATCCTCCCTCCACCGCCCGCCCCCTGTCCCGAACCTGCGGCAGGGTTATCAGCTTGTCGTTGTCGTCGTCGTGGTCGTCGTCGTCCTCCTCCTCCTCCTGGGCCGGCGGCGCCGGTCGTAAGGCCTTCACAATATGTTGAGCAACCGGCGGGGAAGCGCTGCAACGCTTGCCCTGACGTTTCACAGGACATCGCTGCGGTGCTCGTGCACCTTCCCCCACAGCAAGGCGGGCTTCTACCTGGCAGGGTGACGCATCGCATCGTGCAGGCCACCGCGTCAGCAGCATGGCTGTGGCAGCACGGAGACGCCTGGAAGGGACTAGCACCGCAGCGCGTACTGGCTCCCTGGACCAGGCCAGGACAAACGTCATTTGCCCTCCAAGCCCGCAGTACAGCCGCGAAGAAACAAACCACGATGGCCCTCGGATGCCTGCAACATGGCCCAAGATGTACCCACCACAGCTGGCGATGGCCTCAGGACGGACCAAACGGCCCACGAAACGGCTCCTGGAGTTCGCAAGACGGCCCCAGAGACCTCCTCCAAGACAGCACGAAAGCGACCCAAAGAGGCCCGAAGGGTTCGGCGGTGCGGCGTAGGCCAACGAGCCATTGCTCCCGTGCTCCTGGCAGGAAGCCGGCAGGGCAGAGGAAGCGCTCCCGTGGCGTGGCACCGGAGAACGCACTCGAGAGGACTCACAGGCCGGAGCCTGCCGAACCCTGCCACCACCAGTGAGCCGGGCACGCCCCTCTGCAAGAGGAATCTTCGAAAATAGTCGGTGAGTCCGGCACGTCCCACTGCAGGAGGAGAATTCAGACATAGTCAGAAAATGGTCTCGGAACGATTCTTAAATCTTTGAAGCTATCTTGGTCTTCGTCCGAAATCCGCCTGTAGGGGGACAGGCCCGACCTGACACTGCCAGGTGCACCCGCCCGCCCCGCCACGCGGCGCGGGCCGGAGGCCACCCGTCGCGCCTCTGCTTCACCACCTCCGCGAACGCGCCGGCGGCACACAGCGTGCTGGGCCTGCGCCCCCAGCGCCCGTCGCAACGGGGGGGGGGGAAGGGAACGATCAGGAGGGACAAGACACACACAGACACGATCAATCGTCGATTCCCACGGAAAAGATGGGAAAGTACGGGAAGTGGGGGGGAAGACGAAAACCCAGAAAGTATGGGAAAATATCGGGAATCCTGGGATCTGTGTGTATGTATTTGTGTGTGTCCCTTGGGCCCCTTGGAGCGAGTGGGACCGCTGACCGTCAGATGGTACCTGGCTCGTGTGCGTGAGCAACAGGGGGTCGGCCATCGACGAGGGGTGACGCCGGAGGCGAGGGAGCATGAAGCGGGAGAGATGGGGTGGGCAGGTGTATGGACCTGTCTCTGCTGATTGGACAGCAATCTGCGACAGGTGTGCAGAGTGGGGCAAGGATGGCTCAAGGAGTAAGGAGCGATGGATTCGGGAGGCACTAGGAAGAGGGGCAGAAGCGGACGAATGAGCAAGCAATCGATGGGTGGGAACTGAAGGTCATGTGACAGTCTGTGAAGGGGCAGGGTGGGTCGGAGTTTACAGGGCTGATTTCTTCACGGCACGATCCGCCACCATGATGCTTCCAACCTCGAGAACTGCATAACTATCACCGCAGCCATGCTGCGCATGTGAGATAAGGCGGAAAAGGGCGGCTTTGGAATGGGAGGCGGGGTAGGATCCAAATAGGGAGTCGACTTCAGAATTCTCTTGTCACAATTTCGATTTTCTCACCGAATCTATACAAACACGTAGTGTTCGTAATTATACCTAAATGCTACGCGTTTGTATATTCGGCTCAACAACCAAGTTTGGGGTTCATTAATTCTGCAGTCGACCTCCTACTCGAAGGATGGGGACAGCAGACTGACGCTGAACAGTGCCACCTCGCACAAATGACTGCTGCAATAGTTGGCCACTGGACTCTGCGGTGGAACCTCAAGCCCCCGCTGGAGCCTGTTTCTACCTTTGCGCCAAAGAGCCATGAGACGACAGGGTAGAGAGGGAGTAAACGACGAGATGGGAGAGACGATCAGCAAGCGGGGATGCCGAGAAGCAAGAGAGAGTTGCTAGAGAGTCGCTGCTCTTGCTGGGGATTACGCGCGTTATGGGGGGAGGGGCTGGGGAGAGGGGGGGATGAAAAGAACTAAAGACGGCATGAACATACTCCCTCGGAACCCCGCGAGGATTTCAGGGATCGGTGCTAGACCCCGCTCCCTGTCGCTCGGAGCGCGCCAGGGGCGGCGCTGGGGGCGCCGCCAGGGGCCCCAGCGCCGATCCGAGAAGTCCGCGCGGAGCTCTGGGACACTGTGGCTGCGCCCTTCTCTGCTTTTCGAGGGACCACGAGGCATGAAGCCTCACGCCTCTGTGCGCCTGCGGCTTGCCCGAGAAGAGAGGATGGCGCGACTGTGAGTCCGCCGGGGGGCCTGAACCTGGTTGGGACACCAGATCAGGAGGGATGAATCCAAAGCTGCTCGGGCGGGTGATCACGGGGGGTGACCTGAACTCGGGGTGAAGAACAGGGCCCCAAAGTGGCCCTTTGGGGCCCCCATTCTTCATCCCCCAGTCAGGTCACCCCCATGTTGCCACCCGCCCGATCTGCTCACAGTCAGTCCCTCCCCCCCCCCTCCTGCTGGCTGGAACCAATGCTGCGCCACCTCGAGCCCCCAGCCGGCTCCCCAACGCGACGCACCCCCGGGCGCGCCAGGCGCGCGCCACCCTCCCGCTCTGCGCCGGACCCCCCGGGCAGCGCGCCGGGGGGGTGCAGGGCGCCGGTGCCCTCGCCGAGAGGCCGAGGCCTCCCAGAGAGAGAGGGAGCCCCACCGCTCCACGGCAGCAGCCCGGATCCGCGCGGCCCTGGTGAGCGGGGGGGCCCCGCGCGGGGGAGCAGGCGTGGGGCACAGAAGATCGGGCGAAGGGAACTATGCACATGCACCGATCCTGGCAAGGCCCATCCCTTGACCCAGGATTGGTGCATATGCCTTCCTGGCCAAGGCAGGAGGGCGTATGCACCGATCATGGGCTCAGGATGGGTGTGGCCAGAATCGGTGCATGTGCATAGTTCTCTTTCCTCTAAGAAGAGCACGCGGCAGGTTCGCGTCGCGCCTTCCCCAGCGATGGCTCCTGACACGGCGAGGGGTCGTTCACAGTCTTGACCGATCGCCTGTTTCCGAGGCGTCAGATCGTTCAACATCGACCCGCTCTGGGTCGACGGCGGCGTTCAACCTTGAGCGCAGGCGGCGGGGTCGCCGCCGTCAGAGCGCAGGAGAACAGACGTGGGAGGCAAGATCATGCAAGATCGTTGTTTGTCTGTTCTTCGGCGTGATAACCTGGTTTATTCGATGGGCGCGGAGGGAGAGGCGCCAATCGATAACCTACTCCTGTCTCGCGTTGGGCAGCACCACGTGCACCCACGCGCACCAGTACTGCGTACTCCCTTCTCCGGGCTTGGGCAACCGAGAAGGCCAGGTGATCTGGGGGCGAGGGTGGGGGGGCGCGGGGGCAGACGGGCCCGATAACCTGGGCGATCGCAGGATCCTAATGCCAGTACTGTGCGCCCCGTTTGCAGCGCACGCCCGAGCCGAACATACAGTGGAAGACATCATGTAATATATCGTTGCCCATGCGGTATGGCCAGAAAACGCCTGCTAAAAGAAGACTTCTGAGCTCGCGCGCGCGTCGGCCGCGGGCCCGACGCACACATGGTATAAGCATGTTTGCGTGGTGCCAAGGCTGAAATAACACAACGGTGGGTTTGCGATGCCAGCACGTTTGCGTGATGCCAAACCTCCTGCGATGTGTCTATTTCAATCCTCGCATGGTTCCCCAACTACGGCCTGGTGGGGCCCGTTATCGGGGCCCCGGGGCCATCAACAGTGGATCCGGGACGAAGAAATACCCTCGGAGAAGGGGACGAGGGGTCAAAGGCCGCGGAAGGAAAGAACCGGCCGCCAGATGTCTGGGGGCATGGCGACACCAGCTCGCCGACCTCTGCGGGACTGTCTACCAGACAGAAGATCTGAGCCCCAGCTCAGGGGTACTTAATACGATGGCGGGCGCTCACCCTCGACGGAAGTGCGTCGGGATACTACCCCTGGGTGTGCCTCCCTGAGCTTCCCACCTTTTTTTCTGAGCGGCCAGTTGTTGTTGGGGGCGGAGCTGGTCAGTTTTTCGGCATGCTGCGCCCATGCATTTTTTCGATCTCATCTTATTGTTTCAGAAGAGTTGTCGACACGCATTTGGCGCGTCGTGGCCTCCTCGTTTGGAGTTGGCTGTGGTGGACGATCGACGGCTCTCGTGCTCTTTGCGGGAAGGCTTTGTGTCGAACTGTGTTGGGGGGGAGATGTTGCTTGCGAAACGCACACTTTCGGGAGGTCCGCGCGCATCTCTTGGATCGGCTCTGGAGCCCCATGGCGCGCTCCGCGCGCCAGGGAGGAGAATTCAGCGCCGACCCAAGAAATCCGCGCGGACCTCCAGCAGCTGATACTCCGACTGAGCAGGGGAACAACAATGAGGAGAGCAGTCTCCCCTCGCCCTCGCCCCTCGCCCTCTCCACTCACCGCCTCGTCCACTTTCTCCTCCCCCCCTGTGCAGGCCAGACGTTCCATTCGCCGCCGCTCTTGTCGTCAAAGCGGACGGCGAGCTTGCCCTCCAAGGGGGGGGAAGCAGCCGCAGAGCGACGAAGAGTGCAAACCAGACAACACTGAGCGAGCTCCTCCTCGTCCTCCCCCTTCTCCATCGCGCTGTTACTGCTCATCCACCTCAACTTCGTGTCCTGAGAACGGCCTGCTCGACCTCGGCTGAGAACACGTGCCCGGCGCACAACTCCAGACAAGACCTCAACCAGACCGTCGTGACGGGCGCCAACTGAGACCCCCGTGTCTGGCGACAGGGCGCCTACCTGCATGGCCGACGCTGGAAATGCTGGCATACGGCAAGCTCACGTCGCGATGACGCGGGTGTTAGGGTGTGAGGGCGTGGTGGCGGGAGTGTGGATGGTGGGAACGGAAGAAAAAAGCTTTCAACAGGGCGTGGAACATTCATCCTCGAATGATCGGGTCTTTCTGGTGCCACAGATGGTTCGATGTCGGCCGACTCAAGGCCCATGGCGGCGTTGAGTCTTGGCCTCCCCGCGCTGGGGTCGCCGCCGCGACGACACGGCCTGAACCTGCCGTACTCCAGCATCGACCTCTCCTAGGGATTCGCACTTGCTTCCGCTGGCTTGTGCCAAATTCTGCCGGCTTCCGACGATGACGGTGCGAATGCTGCACTTCTGCTCGCTCTCGCCCAACGCCCTGCGAAACTCCTCTACCCTCTGCATCTCTTACTGAGCGTGGGGGACCCCTGGCGGGCGTCAACGAAAGCCTGTCACCTTGCGGTGGTTGTCCACAACTGGGGTCGACTTGGGGCTGTTGGCGGGAGTGACGCCCTCCTGCAAACCAGTATGGAACACGGGATAACTGACCAACCAGACCAAACGCACTCATCAAATCAGATCGCACGCGTGCCCTGGCATGCCCTGATGTAGATAAACTCGGATGAAGAGGAATCGGCAATCTCTGAGAGCTAGTGATTCAGGGGAATGTGTCGGATGTATCTAGCGCCGCTGCCTTTTCAGAGCACTCCGACACGCTCCGAGTTCCAGAACACTCTGGTCTTGCAACAGTATGGTCATCCCAAGCCTGCCTGGCCGTGGTCTTGCCAGGCCAGGACGCGATGACCTGCGCCCGACCAGGTCGGTCACACCAGTGCCGAGGCGCGCCTTGGTCTGGCCCGGCCCAATGACGACGCCCGACTCGCCGAGCCACACCTTGTCGGAAGGGAGGGAAGAGTAGGGCGCGTAGAGGAGGGGAGGGCAACTTACACTGGTAGCCAGCACTGCAAAACGTTGTACTTACATGCCGCGGCCGCCGAAGCAGCAGAGTTTGGAGCGCCAGCGTCGAAAACTCGAGGCACGAGCCTCGAAGTCCAAGGAAAGCGTCACCTGGCCAGAGCATATCCAAAACGCATCAACCAATGCTGCAACGCATCCTTGGGTGAAGCATGCCGTACGCATTCCTCTTGTGCTTAGCAAGCGCAGGTACTGCACAGGAGGCGACGCTCTCGAGCGGACGGTAATGCTGCACCGCCGCAGCCGCCAAGATAGCCCACCATTGCCTCAAGACGCGCCCAAGACACCCCAAAGATGCGCGCAACAGGTCCCAAGAGACCACAAGCAGGCTCCTAACACCACCAGGACGAAATCCAGGAGGCCCTCCACATGTCAAGAACATTGTGGTCAAAAAGAACAGCGAATTCCCTGATAATTAAGAGGGGGAGCAGGATGCAGCATGGAGGGAGGGGGAGGGATGAATGTGGAGGAGCTTGCAAAGACGGCGCGGGCGGCAAGGAGGCAACTCAAGGGGGTCCACACTGTGATTGAAGGGACCAAGCGGTACCGATACGATACCGCTTCTTCCGGGACACTCCTGGAGTGCGTTCTGACCAGGATTTCGAGGTGAATCCAGCCGTGGCGACGAGAACTCTCCAGAACTAGCAGCGGTATCGGTAGATGTTCCCCCGAAACGCCGTGATAAGACCACAACGACGTCGGAGGTCCCGGGGCCGTGCGGCTGGCGCCACCTCTGCGCGGGCGATGTGTGACCGTTTCAGAGCTTTCTGGAAGGCTCCGACAACGTTCCAGCTCCGACAACGTTTGATGGAGCGACTTATCCTCTCCTTGGACTGCCTGACCCTCCCAAGGAAGAAGAAGAAGAAGCACGCCGAGGCGGACCAGTCACGTGACTAACGACTCGGCCCAGCAGGGCGGCGCTCGGGCTCAGCCTAGCCCATTACCGCTTGCGCCACCTGCTGGGCCCTCCTGTGCCCGAACCAGCTCCCGCTGGCGCACTCTCTCCTGGAGTGCCGCCATCCGTGATTCGTACTGATACGAAGAGGCTGGGTTGGGCCTCGCGGAGACACTGGTCGTCTCTTTCCGAGGGACGCGACGTGTGGGCGCCACTCGGACGGCAGGTATCACAGAATCGATAGATCGCTGGAGCTTGCGATGAGGGCCGACGCCACGCCTCAGGTTCCGAAGAATCTCAAGACCCTTGGGCGTCGGCCTGATGCAAGGTGACCTCAACTTGAGACGGCGCCTCTGTTGGACCCACGCTCCACATTTCGTACAGACAAAAACAGGTCGGTCCACACTATGCGAGACCGACTCGCACCGTTCGCCAGACTGGTGCACAGCAACAAGACAGTGGCCGTTCGGCCGAGCGAAAAACGCACTGAGGAAAGCTGGGGTGCCCCTGCAGCCCACTAAGGGCCAATCAACGGCATTGTCATGCAGAACAGAGAGGCAATACTTACACTGAACTCCTAACTCCGTCCTACACCAATCATGATGTCCCTCAGTCCTCACGTTTCTACTCCTCTTGAATATCGGTGCCCTCCTCCACCTCTCCTCCTTCTCGTAGCAGGGCAGGGTGGCGGATATTAGACGCACGAGGTTCCTCGTCGCCTCCTCGTGCAGCTCAATCTGCTTACAGAATTCGTGACGAGGAGCGGGGTGAAGAGAAACAGCCATCTTCGCGAATCTGTCAGCAGCAATGCTCGCATCTGTTATTCTTCTCTGCTCAACATTCAGCAGAGCATATTGTTCGCTCGTGCGATGTGCTTTAACATGTTCTGCTGCTGTCAGATATTCACGGCCAGGAAGGCTCTGACCAAAGACCTGAACACATGCATAAATGGAACGTGATTCTCTCTGGCGCTGAGGAGACTTCCGCGCCTCGAAGACTGCGCCAAGGAAATCAAAATACATGGTTGCAGGCCGATCTGCGACTTGGCCACAAAAAGCCAATCCCATATACTCAGCAATCACTGATGTCTGGGGCAGAGCAGGAGGAACAGCCCCATATACTGCAAGAAGTGGGTCTGGGCCAGACGGGTTCAACAATGCTATTGCCCATCCAGCCCTCTGTAAATCACGAAGAGCAGGTTTGCTGCAAGAACCATCAGGAGCAAGTTCGATCACCTGCGCCTCTGGGCATGCAGACTCCACCATCTCCTCAGGGTTCAAATCCTGCACCTCGCCGTCCATATTCACGACGAAAGCTTCATGACCAGGTGCCAATTGTGGAATCTCCTCGTCGAGATATTCAAACACTCCATGCTCAAAAAACCCCGGACTATGCTCATCAATGCCGCGTTGGATGAATTCGGGCGGTACCTCAGAAGCACTTCTGGCAGCCACCACATCACCCCTCATGCAAGTGAACAAACGATGATGTACCGTATCTGGAGCTCCGCAATCACAACGACCGTCCGTCTCATAACCTTTGCATCTCGCCCGCTCACGTGTCCATATGCCGCCGAGCGCAAAGGATTTGACCAGGAACTTCTGGTATGAGGTGAACTTCGAATACTTCTCTCTCACGAACGGCCGAATAATGTCATAACTTGATCGCATGCCAGCTGGAAGCCCTCTCTTGGCAGCCAAGTCGAGCTCCAACTGTCTCTGTAATGACTCAGTCAGTCGCTTCTCCAGCATGCCTGGTGTAAATTGTTGCAATGGCACTTCAATTCCACGATGGTCAAGCCAGACATCCCACTGCTTGATTGTCCAACCGACCCTGCGAACACAAAGAGCAGCTCGCTCAAGGGGCCCTCGCGAAGACGCCCACACTAGATCCTCAAGCGGGCGATCCTGCAAAGCTTGTGTCCAACACGTTCGGAGCTGATCCAAGGAAACTAATGCCGTATCTGGTGCCAGAACTGCTTGCCAGATCATTCTTGACCACTGCAGAGCTGGGGCAAGTGCTTGACGCGCTGAAGGAGCATCAAAGAGTACAGCCTTTGCACTTGCCGAAATCCCACCATGGCATGGTTTCACGAACTGGAACAACTGTCTACGTAATGCACTCCATTCGGAATCTGACAGGCCTGTGATCTCCACACCGAACGTCAGGGCTGGTCGCGCCCCTGTTCTGAAGAGTTTGCCTGTCCTCTCGTACTTCTTGGTGGGGATCGCCTTTCGATGCCGAGCAATTTTCTTCAACCGATGTTGAGAACGTCGACGTCGACTCTGTTGCTTCTTCCGCGTGGCTGCAGCTCGCCTTGATCTCCCACCAGCCTGATCTGTTCCAAGATACGTAGCTGCTCGCTTGTTGGAAGAAGAATGAAACCCCAATTTGTCAGCAACCTTATCACCAACTCCAGATTCGGAACATACGATTGAGAGCTTGATATTAAACTTGGCCCCCAATCTTGAAGCAGTTGTCTGGAAACTGCGACCAGCTCTCACCGCCATCTCGATCAACTCATCTGTAGTCTCCGCTTCGATGCCTAGGCTGCTGTCGTCAATGTACGAAGAAAAATGCAGCTCACTGTGCAAAGCCACGAATCTGTCGTACTCCTCCAACGCGTGTACATTGATCCCCACATCCGCATACGCATCGCCCGCTGGGAATCCTCGACGAGCGTGAACTGGTTGAAGACAATGGTGCCGCATTAATCGAATGATTCTTGGTGCCGACCAAGTGTTGAATAACAATTTCGTCAAACACGTGGGTGCACCATATCTAGAAAACTTCTCCCTCACCGTAACTAAATCAATGGTCTCATAGTACTTGCTGTAGTCAGCAATGATCTGCAAGCTCTTCCTTTTGTCATGTACGCAAGCTTCGACACGAGCAGCCACCTGCCACGCAGAATCGATAGCGGAGCGGCCCGACGAGGCCCCCCAATACACACGGCGTAGAAACTGCTGAAGTGGTGCAAGCTCAGGTCGACGAAGCCTTTGCCATACACGATATACCGATCCATAAAGAACTATAAGTCGATGTCCTCCCATCGGCTTGGGAAGCATAGGCATGCAAATCCATAACATCTGCTTCGGTAACATTCCCAAAGATTCGAAAGCTTCGAACAACATGCCGAGGACGTCGAGGCTCTCATCGCTCAAGAGCAGCAGGTGTCTAGGATGTAGTCCGTCCAGAGACCCTGCAGCTGATGAGGAACACGTTTGAGCAACGGCCCTGATGTCAGCAGCAGTTGCTCTCGGGAAAGAACTCCTGTCTGGTATCCATGCTTTGGGCGCCTCAGAGCTAGCATCCCACAACGATCGATACTCATCTGCAGTTGTCTCGACAACAACGTGTGGATGTGCAGACGGAAGCCCGTCAGCGGTGACCACCGTCGTCTCGTCTCGTTGACCTGATTAGACTGCGTATTCTTGTGCAAAGCTCGTGCGCCTCCTGCTGCAGCTTGCTCGCCCCAATTCTGCCATCGTTTTTGAGATTCTCTCCCAGCAGCCTGCTTTGCAAACTCGACATCCTCATCAATCTCCTCAAGGAATTCAGCAATCTGTTCTGGAAAGAATCGACCTGCTACCAATCGCCTCGCCAGCGTCACACCTGCATCTAATCTCGAACATAGATGAACCCCAGGATACGGTGACGTCTGAAACAGCATCAGCTCGTCGTCAAGCATCGCAGCTTTCTCCTCATCGCCATTGCTGGATGCCTGCTTCAACAGACTGAGACCTTGAAGAGCATCCGAAAGCCACTTCCATCCGTCCGCTTGTGCAGCAAGGCCTACCGCATCACTGCCATTGTAAGTTACGTCGACCCACTTCGGCTTGATGCAGCGCGCGTACGATCCAGGACATTTGACTTCCTCACCCGTCATGGTGCCAATTATCTCAGCAGCTCTGGTGATGAAACTTCCCCAAGCCAAGGTAAGAAATCCCCACGCAGCATCCGAAGGTGACTCCTTGGCCATCTCAACCGCTGTGGAAGCATACCTACGCTCCATTGACCAATCAAAGTCCTGCTGGGCAGGCCCAAACACAGCGGTTGTGGGAAGCTTTGGGACTGCAGCATACGTCAGTATCTGAAGTCGATGTCCATCAGCAGCCAGTTCGATTTGCACAGGACGGTGTGGCTTGGTTTCCCACGTAGCATCAACCTTTATCTGCTTCAACAAGCGATGTGCACCCACACTGAGACAAAAGAAGTCAATCGTACTCGTCGATGTTGCCGTCCTGCACGTGGCCGATGCTGGAGCAACAATTTGCACTTGGGCAGCCCTAGCGAACCCTGAAGACTCAAGTACCGCCTTGTCGAGATTCCAGTCACCACCAATGATACTAGGCGATGTGAGCCCAGCGAGGGACTGCCCAATGCAAGAAAATATCCTTGAGTTGCGTACGGTCAAGCCCTCAGAACAATGAAGGTACACATTGAAAATATGCATCTCTGGCCAGCCTGGCACATCAACCACCACATGTAGCGCCCTGTGGGCGACCAGAACGCCAGAAACAGTCTGACCATCAACTTGAGGACGACGAAGACCAACTTCAGCACGGGCGAAAACAGCAACTCCCGCAGAGGGGAGATGGCCCTTGGTCTCATGTCCTGGTTCAATGATAACACTCCAACCACGTCTGCCAGCCCAAGAGGAAATCTCCTCCGCATTGTGCGAAAAATAACCCAACTCCTGTGCCAATGCGATTATGGCTGAGGTGCGTTGCAATCTGCGCTTCAAAGTCTCACGACCTTGATTGGCATTGAACGTTTCAACTAAACGGGACTGCTGCTGGCTAGTTCGTGGTACGGGAGCAGCACGCGTCTTACCTTGAACAACAGATAATCCACTCACCAATGGACGGTTGCTAAAGGTCCTCTTGATCATCACCAACTCTGCGAACTTTCGTCTTTTGGAGTGCGTTGACCATCTCCGCAAGCTTGGCAGGTCGTGTCTCCTCGCTCTCCTGCTGCAACTTGGTCCACACCTCTCCAGCTTCTGACTCAGACAGATCGATCTCGGGTGGTGGTCGCTTCTCACCAGCACCTCCACCTGCAGGCCGCTCAGCAGCAGGAGGAGACACAGACCCAGCATGAGGCCTGCCTTCCATGGGGTCGTCAACCGTCCCTGCAGGGGCAACGCTCTCGAAAATGATCTTCTGGAACTTCTCGAACTTCGGGTGTACGCTGAGGTCCTTGAACAGCTTCTCAAGCTCGGCGTCCTCGGCACGGATGAGGTTGGAGCCCAGCTGCTTGATGAAATCCTCAGGGACTCCTGCAGCTTCAGCTCCTCTGGGGCCTCGCTGCTTACGCAACTTGGCTGCCGACATTTCAACTTCCACTTCGAGTAAATCAACTTTCTTCGACTTCGCCTCGAGTGCAGCTTTTTTGCCATCCAACTCATTCTGAAGTGATGACAACCTTGCCGATAGTTCCGATATCTCATTCTCCATCTTCGTCTTCTGCGACTTGCAGCGTTCAAGCTTCTGAAAGGCAGCCTTGTGTGCCGACACGGGCGGGCGCATGGCTCTGTGCTCTTCACGAAGCTGGTCCAACCTTTTCTTTGCCGCTGGCAAGTCGGGATCATCCTCGTCCAGCTCCTTCGTCTGCTTGATGAACTGGTCGAGTACATCAATGCGCTTCTGAAGCGCAGTTCTCTTGGCGTAGTCCGTCTCGTTACCGTCGGAGTCCTTGGGCTGCGTGTCCACTCCGTCGGGCTTGGCCGCACCACCCTTCTCAGCCTTGACTCTCTTGAGCTCAGCTGAAAGAAACTCCATCTGCTTCTGCATCTGCTTATACTGATCACTCCACGGCGCTGGAGACTGTGATGCACGGCGAGGCGCTGACGCAGGCTGCTGCGTCGCCTCCCTCGCAGCCTTCCTCGCACGTTGGATGAATGCCGTCGGTGCATCCTGTCCGCATCTGCACTTGATGCGGCTCGCCCAATTCGCCGACGCTCCACAGGATGGGCACCCCCACGTGGGTTTGCGGGGGCCTGGTAGTACAGGCCCCGCCATGAGCGCCATCGGGGAGATCCTCTCGACCTCGCCCACACAACACTCGTGTTCTCCGTCTCAAGAAAATGGGGTGCTCCTGCAGGAGCTCACTGCCACAATGGCTCGCTGCGGCGGTGCCGTTCTGAAGTCTGCCGCAGCAAGCTCAGGACACCTGAGCCAGAACGGCTTGACCCTCCCAAGGGGGCGTGGCACGCAGGAAGGGCGAGAGCCAAGGGGAAGGGGAACGTGAAGAGAAGATGCAGGAGGCAGGATGGACGCGAAGAGGGGGGAGAGAGAGGCTGGAGGCCCACGTCTCCTTCTAGTGGAGCACCCCCCGATGCCGCCCCGATCAAGGACACGCTACGACAACACCCCGAGCACCGACCGAGGGCACGCTGCGCGCGCCCGTACAGCGCGGGCGGGAGGTGAAGCCCGGGGGGAAGCCCGGAGCACCCTGAACGCAGCAGCTTCGGTGACGGCCGCGGAAAGTCACCGCGCAGCGCGCGGAGCGAAGAAACCCAGGGTACCCCAACGAAAAGCATATGGTTTCTTGATGCGCGCCCCCACTGTACCCCCGTCGCGGTGCAAACCCCCGCTCGGGCACACGCTAACATGGATTATATACCCGATGATCTGGCGCGTGGGCGCCAAACCCGCGGATCGAAAAGAGCACGCCCGAAACGTCACGGGCCAACGCAACCTCGTTTGGCGACGGAGCGCACCGATTTTGATGGGCATGTTTTCTACCACCACCATAAGTTGGAGGGGGGAAGGAGGATGACGAAGAGGAGGACGGAGAGGAGGATGAGGAGGAGGAGGAGGAGGAGGACGGAGGAGGAGGAGGAGGAGGACCCCCTCCCCCTTCAACTTATGGTGGTGGTGGTGGTGGTGGTGGTGGTGGTGGAAAACAAGCCCATCAGATTTTATGTGGGCGACGATCAAACACCGGCCTTACGCGATATGGCATAGCAACCTTATGCGGAGGCTTACGCGGGTCGCCCGCGCGGCCCGCCACGTTCGAAGCGAGGACGCTTACGCGCGACCATACGCGGGCAGCTTCCGCGCCAATGTCGGCGCAGACGACTACATTGTCTTGCGTCGCCCATGTGTTGACGAGCGCGTTCCACTACTCGCAAAGTGACTACTCGCAAATGCTCAGGATCCGCGATGAGGGATTTTGCGACACATGACTTCGATGCAAATATGTTTTTTGTTCTGACGCTTGCGAGTAGGCACTCTGCGAGTAGTGGAACGCGCTCGGTGAATGTGGGAACGGGACCCGTCACTAACCCACGCGCCTCAACCCGTGTTTACGCTTCCTTGACGCGCGCCCTGTGCGGGACCTCGCCACTCGAACCACCCCTGCCCCCGCGATCCCCTTCTCCCCCGCTCATCAAGCAACAGCCTGGACCAGCCTGGAGGCTCGCCCCTGCAAGCTTGTCGACCTGAGCCTGGCCGTGGGTGGCCACGAGGGCCCCACAGATGGCTTCTGAGCATGAGAAGGCGTTTGGAAATCGACGACCGTCTTGCTCCTCCTCGTTCTCGTCCTGGTCCTGGTCCTCGTCCTCTTCCATCCTCCGCGACCTCATGAACTCACGGCTCGGCGAAGGCTCCCAGGCGGCGGCACTGTCGAGACACCCTGCAGACCAGGGCTCGCGAGGGTCGCTCGCCTGGACGTCCCTGAGCCCTACGCCACCCCAGCAGGAAGGGGAGGACGCAGCGGCCGAAGAGGCCACACTCGGGCCGCTCGGAAGCCTGGAACGAACACGGACAGCATCCCTTGAGGCTGGGCCGAGGGGAAACATCGGCGGGGGAGCAGGCTCGGGGGGGGGAGCCATCGAGCTGCCACCGGCGATGCATCGCCGAAGGATAGGCGGTAGGCTCCCGATACGGAGCCCGAACGCTCCTGGGCGGAGTGGGCCGTCGGGCCCCTCACGGCACAAGGCACGCTCGCTCGCTCGCTCGATGCGCACCCTGCGGAGGATGCCCAACAGATTCACAAGACAAGGAGACGAAGCCAGGACAGGCCATCGGGCCCCTGTCGGCGATGAACGGGTGACCACGCCCTCCTGGGCCTATCCCTCCTGCGCTGCCCCCGAGGCGAATATTTTCAAACACTGGCGGTTCCCGCCGGCAGGAAGAGGCAAGCGCTGAAGGAGCACGAGCTCTCGCAGCTCCGCGCCTACTTCTCGGAGCTGCGCTGGACACTCCTGCGCCGATCCCAGACATCCGCAGATCCAAGACATCCGCGCGGAGCTCCGAGGCTGTATGATCACCAGGCCGTGCAACGTTCTTCGAACCTCGAGGGCCTTCCGCCGAAGAACAGGCGCCAAACGGCAGAGGGGCATTGGCTCAGGGGGGAACTGACTACCTACCAGACCACCCCAACCCAACCCGAAGACCCGAATTTGACCCGAATTTCGGGTTGGGGGGGGTACGGATACCACGTGTTTTTTCAACGTTCCCCGACCCCCCCCCACTGGAAATCGAGGATAAATTTGGGCCTTCGGGTTGGGTTGGGGTGGTTTGGTGGGTGGTGAGGAACATCGAGCTGAAATTGGCCATACATGATCCCCGATAGGGGCCAGATAGCCCACACCGCCCTGGAACGTGGGGATTCGCTATCGCGGGCCTGTCGCGACGATCTATCGGCGAGGCATCGCCGATTCTCGGGGGCGCGCAACCACGGATTAGCGATCCGTGGATTTGGCGCGCGGTCGCCAAATCCATGGATCGGGGGAGGTGCCCTCCCCAGAATGCGGCCGGTGCCGCCTCGTTCGGCGGCGGAACTCCGCGATCTCCCATGGAAACGGGACCCGTCGCTAATCCACGCCCCCTGAATCCATGTTTGCGATCGCCTGAGATTCCAGCTCGATGTTCCCGCCCCTGAGCCCATCCCCTCCTCTCGTTGCCCCTGCACCCGCTCCCTCTCCGATCACCCCTCGGAACGGCGAGGCCGCTCCCGACGTCCGCGCCCTGCACGGCGAGAGCCTGGCGATGTCTGCGCCCGTGGGGAGGCACTCTGAAGGTGCCCCTGGACACACAAATAAACATACACAAATGACAGGATTCCCCCATATTTCCCCATAGTTTCTGGGTTTTCGTCTTCCCCCCCACTTCCCATATTTTTTTATATTTTCCTGGGAGTCGACGATTTATTTGCGTCTGTGTTTTTACACCTCCTGACACTCGCGCGCAGGGGCTCCACTGGGCATGCTCGAGCTCGATCGGATCGCGGGATCGGGTCTCGGAGGATGGAGGCCTCCCAGATGGGGTCCGAGCTGATGGGGGCGGAGGATGGTGCCGCATCGCCCATGCATCTGCGACCCTGGCGATGCATCGGCGGTGTCGGCGTGGAGAAAACCGGGCTCTGCATCAAGCCGCGTCGGCGATGCATCGTCGATGCGGCGCGATCCTCCGACCCTATCTGCTCGGACCCCATCTCGGAGACCTGGAAGAATCGGATCTCGGAGGGCCAGTCAAGACAGCGGCGGCCATCCCCTCGCCACGATTGGATCGGCTCTGGAAAACGGGTCAGGAGCACCACATGGGAAGGGTCCGAGGAGGGATTATTCGAGCCGATTTGGGCCAGGCGAGTGAGCCGCCATTGTCTCACCTGGCCTTCCCCCGAAGATCGCATCGGAAACGGATCGGGCCGCAAGCGAATCGTCGCGAACCGGATCGGAATTGGATCGCTGATGGGCCTGTTTTCCACCACCAGCATAAGTTGGAGGGGGGAAGGAGATGCGATGCGATGCGATGCGACCACCGTTGCGGACAGCGTCCGGGCCTAGAGCAAACCAGGTGGGTGAGGCCATGGCCTCTAGGATCTGCGGTGTCTGGATTCATGCAATGCGAGACATGAAAAAAGTTAGGAGGAGAGGGGGAGGAGGAAAAGAAAGTCCTTGGTGTCGGTGTCGGCGCGGGTTGGGCGAGACGTCTCCACGTTCGTTGAGATTTTACGTCATTGGTCTGAGTCCCAGGTGCTGGTCGACGTGAGGTCGGTGAAGTGGTGCTCGAGCGCTGTCCATGCTTCAGTGTCTTGGGCTGTTTGCGTCCATGTGATGTCGTTCAGTTGTCCTTTCGAATGGGATTGCGTGGGCGGTCAGTGGAGGTCTGGTCTGCGTTGGCGTAAGTAAGTGGTGATTTCGTCGTCCCAACGCTTGTTTTGGCCAACGTCCTGCCTGTGTCCCCGCTGGCGCGGGTTGAGGACTGGGTGCCAGCGCAGCACTCGCCATGTCCACCTCGTCCGTTCGTGGTTTGCGACTCGTGAAGCCATGCGCCATACTTTCCGTAGAAGGACGAGGAGGAGGACGAAGAGGATGATGAGGAGGAGGAGGATGAGAAGGAGGAGGAGGAGGAGGAGGAGGAGGAGAAGGAGGAGGAGGAGGAGGAGGAGGAGGAAGAGAAGGAGGCGGAGAACCCCCTCCCCCTCCAACTTATGAGGAGGAGGACCCCCTCCCCCTCCAACTTATAGTGGTGGTGGTGGAAAAAAGGCCCAGCAATCGCCGCGCCCGTCTCAGCCTGGCCGGGCCGAGGCCAGCGGATGGAGCCGAACCGAATCGAATCGCATCGCGGCCACGGCTGGCGAATCGACTCGCACCGCAGCAAGGCGTCGGTGGCCCTGCGCCAGGGCACAAGGCAGGGGCGGACGGGCGTGCCTCCTTGCCCCCGCTCAGCGGGTTCAGGTACGTGACGAGGCTCCGGACGCGGTCTCCTCGGATCCGCGAGAGATGCATCGCGCGAGCAGGCAGGAGAGCACGAGCTGCAGCATGGACCGGGAGGTGTGCCGAGCGGAGGGCGCCATCTCGAGCACAGGGCAGCGGCAAGAGCAGCGCTCGAGGGTGCCGCGTGCACGGCTGACTGGGATACGGGCAGTGCTCCCTCGTCCGCCAGCTCCTCTCCCGGCCTGGACGAGACTCGCCTCCGTCAGTGTCCTTCTCGCCGAATTCGTCCACGTCGTCCTCGTCCTGTGTCCTCGTCGTCGTCGACTTGCCCTCTCTCGCCCTCGCCGTCGCCGTCGTCGTCGTCGTCGTCGTCGTCGTCTTCGATCGACGTCCCCGTCCTCGTCCTCGTCTTCCTCCGCCTCCTCCTGGAAGACCAGGCACACGCCGTCTGAAAACCTTGCGCATACATGTAGTTTTTGGCATGAGAACACTGATGTGATAAGTATGCGGGCGCATGTGCTGCGAATCCTGAACACTTCCGGAGGGGCCCCAGGACCCCCCCTGCCGAAGCCACTCTCCCCGTCCCTCTTCCCTCCCTCCTGAGGGAACGAAGCGGCTCTAGGAGCGAGAACAATATCAATGACACGCCGCCATGGAGAATCCATCAGCGCGCTACTGCTGCAGAAACGCCAGGACTCAGGACATCGGACAGACACGGAGGAGCAACGCGCCATCGATCCCCAAAAAGCACGTCATATCCCTGTGAGGCGACCTGCCCGCGAGGGCCCCTTCTGCGCATGCTAACCCCCTGCGATGGCCCCGTCGGTGCGCGCAATCCCCCGTCCCAGGGCTTCTTCGGCGCACGCGCTTCCCAGTGCGGGGGATAGCTTGCAACAAGCGTGCCGGCGGCTCCACATCGCACGCTATCTTTGCGACGCCAGCTGTACCCTTTTTCTGGGGAGACGAAAAGGTACCAATACCGCTACTCCCCGGATCTCTCCCGGGGTGCGTTCTGCCAAGGATTTCGAGGCGAATCAATCGGTGGCGACGCGGGCCTCCGAGGAGGCCCGAAAACGGGAAAACGAGGAGAGGGTAGAGGTATGGGTACCTTTCCCTACTCCGATTTTCCCTCCAGAGAATTACCGATGCCGCGACTCCTCGGACCCCTCCCGGAGCCGCGCTCGAGCTCCGACCAGGGCTCCGGAGCGAGGCCCAGCCGCCCGCGGCGACGAGGCCCCCCCCCCTCCCAGGAAGGTCCCGTGTAGGAGGCGCGAGGGCGCAGCGTGGGGGCATCGGTGTCGCGCGTCGTTCCCTCGCCCGGCCCCGTACGCTTCCCCATCCATCGCCGAGGGCTCAGAAGCTTCTGCCGCTCCCCCCCCTCCCAGGAAGGCCCCGTGTAGGAGGCGCGAGGGCGCAGCTTGGGGCCATCGGTGTCGCGCGTCTTTCCCTCGCCCGGCCCCGTACGCTTCCCCTCCCTCGCCGAGGGTTCAGAAGCTTCTGCTGCTCCTCGACGTGCGCGGGGCCTTCCTCGACGTATGCAGATGTGTCCGAGTGCTTACGTATCATGTCGGTTACCCGGATCCGTCGTGATTCATCGAGGTCCACGTCGGACACACGTATTTCTCTAGCTGCCTTTCTCCCGCACGTCGACTGGAGAAATTCGCCAATCCCTTGGGGACTCTCCCTCCTCGGCCGCCCCCATCGAGAAAGAGAGACCGCCCCTCCTCCTCCACTCCTCCCACCTCCGCCGCCCTCCGTAGCCACGACGTCGCCCGCGCGAGACTGCTCCCTCTTCGCCCAGGGAGGATGAGCATCTTTAAACCGACCCCCATCTCCACTGGCATGACCTCGGCCCCACTGGCCGACTTACCCTCCTAATTTAGGTCCCAGGTGGGGATGTATGCTGCGCCCTTTGGGTTTCGCGGGTCCTATCCCCACTTGCGAGGGCCGGCTGTTGGGGCTGAGATACCACAGAGTGGGGGGGGAAACCAGACAGACGAAGCTGACAGCAAGAGAGAGGGAGGATCGCATGGGAAACGGGACTCAGGGTGAGAAACATCGAGCTTGGATCGGCGATACATCGCCGATAGATCGGCGACAGGCCCGCGATAGCGAATCCGCACGTTTCCGGGCGGGGTGGGCCATCGGGCCCCTATCGGCGATCAGTGGGCGAATGAGGGTCGTTGCACCCCCTACTAAGCATACCCCTCCCCCCCACCAACGCTGTCCCCTGGCTTTCCGGGTCATGACTCGGTTCTCCGGGCGGGACGATCTGGGCACCCCAGGAACTCTCCAGCTGAGGCGCAGCGGCAGGACGGCATCCCCGAGGCTGGAAAACTTCCCCTCCAAAACTTAGACATCCCCAAACTTAGACATCCTCGAACATCCCAAAACTTAGACATCTGGAACCCTCGAACACACTCCAAAACTTAGACATCCCCTCCTCGCCTCCTCCCCGGAGCCTGTACCCCCTGAGCCCGTCCGTCGCCCTCTGGCGCTGCCCCTGAGGATGGCGGTTCACAAGAAGGCGGCGAAGGTCGAGGGAGGCGGAGCGAAGGGGTGGAGCAGAACGTCCAGGGCGCAATCGCACCCCTCGGGTCGCCTTCGGTGGCCACTCATGGAAGCCTCCCATGCCATCCTGCTGACTCTTCTTGCGAATCGACGATGGTCGACGCTAGACCGACGCTAATCCGGCGCGTTCTCATCAACTAGCAGGCGCTATCAGAACGCGTGTGCACTCTAGTTAATCACTGGCCTGCGACGACGTACAAGGATCCCATGGTTTGCTACCGAAGCCGTCTTCCGATGGCGTCGGGCCCCGGCGAAGGCCCCCAAAGGCAGAATAGAGGATATATGTTCCCGCCGTTTTACGGAGGCCTCCAAAAATAGAGTCCAAGTAGACGGGGTCAGAGGATCGTGCCCCGCGCCGCATCGCCGATGCATCGGCGAGGCGTCGGCGACGTCTGCGACGCATCGTCGTCGTCGGCGTAGACAAAATCAGGCTCCACATCGAGCCGCATCGCCGATGCATCGGCTATATGCGGCGCGACCCTCCGATCCACATCTACCTCGACCCCGTTGGGGACGCCTGTGATCTTAAGCCTTCTCCACGACGCTGATTTCCTTTCGGGTCTTGCCGCGCACCCTTCCAATATGAAGAAGAACTGCCAATCTAAAGAAGAACTGCCATTCTGAAGAAAAATTCCACGCAAGAAAAGCTTGATGCGCACCCTTCCAATCTAAATAATCTCCACGCAAGGAAACCTGCCAATGTAAATGACAACTGCCTCCAGACGGCCCCGGGCCCTGGCGAGGACCCAGGGAGGCGGGCGCCGCCGTGCGTTCTTTCTCCACGGCGCGAGGAGCCGGCTGCTGCTGCCACCCGCGAGGGATGAAGAACGGAACGGAACGGAAGACCCGAAGGGGAGTGCACAGCACTAAATATTTAAGCAGAGCTTAAAACACTAAAACGGAACAAAACTTCTCTTATGGAATTGGCCACCTTGGCCTGTTCCTTAAGACGGATTCTTTCACATAAGGCTGACATACGCTGCTCATAAGAGGGGGCCGTCTGGGAACTTGAGTGTGAGGTCTCCACAACCGTCGGAGCGTCTGGGACACGAGGGGCGGCGGATAGGCCAAGCCTAACAAGAGGGACCGCACGATCGAGAGCAGCCCGCCCGCTGGGGTTAGGGCAATTACCCTTCCTGAACTCAGACAACATCTCCAAACCTTTGCGAGACGGAGCCCCGCACTGACGGCCAAACTTTCAACCCCCCCCCTCGGGGCCAACCCCCGCAGCGAAGACAGAGGATCTGCTTCCTGGACGGGCGCCGACACGACTCAGGCAACGCACCAGCAAACGAGCTAGATCCGACCATAGCGGCGAGCTTGTGGCCCATGGAGTCACGGAGCAGACCTCGGGGGAACGGCGGCAGCCCGCGACAACCATCCATCGGGGCGGTATCACGGCTGCCTTCAGCAAACCTGAAACAGTTCCTGCACTGGAGGCCAAGCTCACTCTTGCTCCAAACGTGCCACGACACTTGTCGCCGCGACCTCGGGGCGCTGGTTCGGCGAGGCCTTGCCCACCGCACCTCGTTGTCGAAACAGGGGAGAACACTCGCTGCAAGGTTCATGAAATGCCCCGCTCGTTCACCAGCCACATTCAAATCACTGATGAAGTCTGGCATGAGAGCAGGGTGCATGCTTAAACCTTGTTTAGCATATCTGTCAGCAGCAGCATTGGCAATGGCAAAGACCTTCTCTTCGCCATCTAGGCCCTGAATCTCTGACTCATCTCTATGAGCCTTCACGTGCCGAATTTCCGGAATCAGGGCCGCGCCTTCGAGCTGCTGCGCAAAGGCTCTTACCCCAGCGTGCTGGCTGGAGAGGGCGAGCTGATCATTCACACGCTTCTGACACAATCTGATGGCGGTTTGGCAGTCGGCCCCAAAAACTGCAGGGCACGAGGCTATCTGACCGCAGATCGCAAGCCACAGTGTTCGGCCATAGCTGGCGTCTGCGGCAGCACTCCTGGGGCGATACCTTTGACCACCGCCACGGGATCCCCCCCCCCCTCGCCTGGGCAGGCAGCTACTGCCCACGCCGCCCGCTGCAGCGGCCGAATCCAAAGCTTCGTGCTCGAACCATCGGACTCCAATCGCAGCGGGGACTGGGAGGTTAATTCAGCGATCGGTTCAGGCTCCATGTCTAGCTCGTTTCACACCTCAGACGACATGGACGGGCAAGGCAGCGAGCTATCTTCATACGAGTACACACCGCGCGTGAAAATTGGGCTGTCGGGCTCGTCACGCGCAGCGCTGAGGAAAGAAACAGGCACCTCAGATGCTGCGCGCGCCTCGAGAACTCGGGGAAGCGTGCAGGAACAGAGCCTGTGGTGGACTGCGCCCTGCTCGCCACACTCACACAACCCGTCACGCAAGTAACCCGAACGCCTAGCACGTCCATTTGTCCACAGCCATCCACATCCACAGTTCTTGACTAAATACTGCTGACATCGTTTTAACGTTCTGGCTTTCGGCCCCACGGCGCCCCGAATCAGGTCCAACATGGCCCTGGCTCCCGGGGGAAACCCGAGCTTCCGAGCAAAATCCAGCCCCCTCTCTCTCTGCAGTCCAGCTTCCATCTGTGCTGCTACGAGAGCAGGGGGCGTCGCAGACAAAACAACTTTGAGACCTCGCTGGTCTATCCAAGAGAGCGGACCTTCGGCATGCCGTCCAGCACGCTTCAAACTCAGGGCGGCCCTGGAAATTTGCCTCTAGGACTTGTTCCAAGAGGGGCACTCGAGAGGCCTAGACAGCTCCCACAGCTTCAAAAGCTCAGCGTGTGAGACAGGAGATGCATCAGGGCGCCGCGAAGCGGTCCATATCATCCTACACCATTGCACAGCTGGGGCTATTGCAAAGCGGACACTTCCGTCACCAAGCAAAACACCCTTAGCCGTAAGCGAAACGCCACCGTGAGCAGGCCCTTCGTTGCGGGCCAGCATTCTCTTCAGGCTCAGCCACTCCGAGGCCGTGAGACCCAAGACCTCCGCCCCGAAGCCAACAGCAGGAGCGATTCCTTGTTTCGAAACTTTCTTGAACGGGGTCTCTTTGGGTCCCTTGAAACGCCTTCGGAGGGCCCGAACCTTACGAATTCGCTTCTTCATCTGGGCAACACGGCTACGCTGCTTCAGTCGTGCTCGCTGTGCATACCGTCGGGCACCAGCTGATTCATCAATACCAAGGTATGCGACACTTGCCTTGCACACTGACAGAGGTAGGTGCAGTGCCGTGCAGACATCTCGAGAAAGCTCTTTGGATGTGGACAGGGTGGACAGCTTGCCTCGGTGCAGTTCAGCTTTCAGCTTAGCGCTGGCGGCCTTGAACTGGTTCATCGCTGGACGAAACGTGGAGCCCTGTGTCATCGATGTAGTTCTGGAAATCCACAAACGGTGCCAGCTCTACGAAGGTGTCGAAGGAATCTACAGCATGGACCTTGATCGCAATGTCGCTGTATCCGTCGCCTGCGGGCAAGCCGTGTGTGGCCACCAGTGCCAGTTGAGCATGGTGCCTCCCGAGTCGGATGATCCTCGGGCACGCCCACATGTTAACAACGAGCTTCAGCCAACAAACTGGGGCTCCATGTCGCTGGAACTTGATGCGCAACTCCTCCAAAGGAATCGACACATAATATTTACTCCAGTCTGCAACAATCAGGACTCCGTACTTGTGCGCGGCCTGGTTGCTCTCAGACCGCGCCGCCTGCAGCCAAGCGCAATCAGTGGCAGAACGCCCACGGCTAGCACCCCAGTAGCGTCGATCAATTTCAGAGTGCATGTGGTCAACCATGGGCTTGCGTTCTCGCTGCCACGTTCGATATACAGCTGCGCACAATCTAATCAATATATTGCCACCCGACGGTTTGCCTAACATTGGCATCTGGATCCAGCACAGCTGCTTGGGCAACATCCCGATGGCCTCCGACGCCGACAGCAGCATCTGTAACCCCGAGGGATGAGGAGGGGGCGGAGGAGGAATGAGGAGGCTGGAGGAGGAGGCTGGAGGAGGAGGCGGAGGAGGAGGAGGCGGAGGAATGAGGTGGAATGAGGTGGAATGAGGAGGAGGAGGAGAAGGAGAAGGAGGAGAAGGAGAAGGAGGAGAAGGAGAAGGAGGAGGAGGGGGTGGAGGAGGAGGAGGAGGAGGAGGAGGAGAAGGAGGAGGAGGAGGAGGAGCCCCCCATCGCGGCGCGGGTCCCCAGGTGTGCCCACCCGGCAGCTGCGCGGCCCGCGACGGGTTGTACGAGGAGGCGGCGCTCAGGTGCCTCCCGCGGCCGCCGCCGCCGCGGCCGCCGGGTCCCCCGCCGCCACTGGGACCGCCGCCGCCGCTGACGTCATGCAGGAGGAGGCGGGATGCTCAGACATCCGACGACTTGTTTTTTTTTCAATGCGGGACCTCCGAAGTCCCGAACCGTTCCCTGGGGACTGTTTTTTGGGGGTAGGTCCCGAGGCCCGGGCAAGGGCCCTCGGAGGCCGAAACTGGCCAACATCGTCCCGTCGATACGTGCTTCACGCTGCGAGCATGCCTGGGGAGGCAACGCCCACCCTCCTCCTTCTTTCGGGCACCCGCTAACATGGACTGGAGATTCGTGAACCTGACAGGTGGGCACCAGATCCAAGGATCGGGGACCGCGACCCCCGAGACGTGCCGACGGTGCCACCTCATTTGGCGGCGGAGAGCACTAATGTGATACGAACATGGGACCCGTCGCGAATCCACGCGCCCTACTCTGGGCATGGTACTCAGCAGTAGATTGGTGTCCGGGGGGCGGCCCAAGCACACCTCGCAGTGCTTCGTCGTGCCAGAAGGCCTCCCAGCTCTCGGCGGTCTCGAAAGCGCCGAGGCCGCAGCCGAGGGCGCCCGCTTCGAGGGAGCACCGCCCTTTTTGCCCATTGCAGCCGCCAGTCGTCGTGCCCTAATCCGTGTCTGCGCTTGCTCCTCCAGCCCCGGCGCCCAGTCCCCCAGTCGGACAGGTGGCCACGACGGCGCGAAGGCGTGCGCGGCGTGTCGTGGCCGTCTGTCCAGCTCCTCCTCCTCCTCCTCCTCCTCCTCCTCCTCCTCCTCCTCCTCCTCCTCCCTCTCCGCCTCCTCCGCCTCCTCCTCCTCCTCCTCCTCCTCCCTCCTCCCCCTCCCCCTCCCCTCCTCCTCCTCCTCCTCCTCCTCCTCCTCCTCCTCCTCCTCCTCCTCCTCCTGCCCCTCACACGCTTCCGACGTCTGGGCCCCTCCTCCCCTGGGGGCGGGGGCCCGACAACGCCCTCCCCCTCCCGCCTCCCACCCCACACCCACCCACCACCCACCAACCCACCCACCCACCCACTCCTCCTCCTCCTTCCTCCTTCCTCCTTCCTCCTTCCTCCTTCCTCCTTCCTCCTTCCTCCTCCTCCTCCTCCTCCTCCTCCACCTACCCCGCTGAGATAAACGGCGGGGGTAGTGCAGGGAGAGTAGCGCCCCCCGAGTGCCCTACACCCACCTCCCATGCCGTCAGGTAAATGCCCGTCTCGGCGGATCGAGTGGCCGCATCGAACTCGGAATCACGTCGGATCTTTTGAGCTTGGGGCCAACCCAGCAATCCTAGCATCTTTTCGGACATCCGAATTTCAGAGCGCGAACCAGAATCGGAGACTAGAACCACGCGCGCGCTGCGCACTTAGGTTCTAGAAAGATGTGGCCATGGTCTAGGGCTTGCAGCATCGGAATGAGGATTTTGTACCAAAACAAGTCCCGAGCCTTCGAATAATGAGCTGAAGGCTTTTTCCTTCGTGTCCCCACGGATGCCATTCGATGAACCCCAATCGCCTTCAACCCTGCATTCTCCTCTCAGAAAGCCCTCCTATTTCATCTCGTTCCCCCCCTCCCTCAGGTGGGGCACGTTGAGCGCACTCCACAACAGAACTGTTGCCGGCGCGATGGACGTGTTCCACTCGGCGCGCAAGGGAAATCAAAATACTCGTTATCGGAACGGTGGACCTGTTCCACTTGGCGCGCAGCATGGAACGAATAACAGGAGCCGCCGGCGCACAATACAACATCAATGGACAACAACTGCTTTCCCCAACCCTGCACGCCCTCCTTGGGGCTGCTCTGGGGTCATGTGGTCCGTCGCGGGGTCCCAATTGGACTCTCTTGCAGCATCACGGGGCCACCTTGGGCTCGGCCTGGAACCTTCTTGAGACATCTCGGGGTTCTTGGTGAGCTCTTGGGCCGCCTTGGGCTCCTCTGGAGGCCCTCTTCGGCCCTCCTGGGGCCCTGTTGGGGTTGTGCGGGGCCTTCTTGGGACCCTCTTGGGAAGCTTCTGGTCGCTCTATGGCTCCGCTGAAGCCATCTTGGCACTGAACAGGGGGAGCCAGAAAATGTCAGAACTTCAACAGACATCCTTGTGTGTCCATCAGGCTGGCCGCTTGGGGCTCGGGTCAGCCTAGGGCCGTTCTGGGTCCTCCTGGGTCCTCCTGGGTTCTCTTGGGGCACATCGGCTGGCACATCGGCTCTCTTGCGACCTCTTGGAGCCATCTGGGAACGCCAGGGGCAGGTCCCGAAGGCTCCTGAGGCCTCTCGGAGTCCAAACCCCACGGGCCTCGGAAAAATTGAATTGATGTCGCTGCTTCGAACCTCTCCTCGGTCCAAAGGTCCAAGGCCAGCCCAGGAACCGACAGCCGGGGCAGGAAACCAGACCGACCAACCCGGCGCCGCCACGACACCGACTGGCCTGGCCCGACAGGCCTGGCTTTGTCGGAGCGGGCGCCCAGTTCCGCGGGGAGACATCTGGGGAAAGAGCTCGTCGGGGCCCCTCCGGGCCGACGGAGCAAGGTCAAGTTTCAGACCCACGCGAATTCAAGCCGCGCCCTGAGGAACGAGGATCGAGGTGGAGGATGATGAATGATTCAATATTGTTGGTTGTCCCGTCAAGCGCACAATGCCACGCTATGGGGCCTTCTCAACGGCCGACAACCGCGCAGACTGTGCGGCATCCCTGTCGTGAGCGTCGCCCAAATGGTTGAGATTCAAATAAACGTCAGTGCCATAACCGTGCATGGACTGCACGTGTATGTCGCCTCCGAAATACTGGGCGTAGACCCGCGACAAGGGGAGTCCGAAGCCGTACCCTGCTATCTCCCGCATCGAGACTTCGTCCTGGCCGCAGAGGCTGGCGAAATCGCCTCCCTGGTTCAGCACTGCCTGCGACGCTGGGTCCTGCGTGCTGGTTTGAAGAAGTACAAGCGGCACAAACATACACTTTAGGAGCTCCAAGTGGACTTCTTGGGTCGGCGCTGGGCCCTCTGGTGGCGCCTCGGACGCTGCCCCTGGCGCGCTCCGCGCGCCAGGGAAGCCTAACGCCGACACGAGAAATTCGCGCGGAACCGCGAAGGTCTGTGTGTTATGCAGTTGTTTCTTCTTCGACTGGTGTAGCCGTACTTCCAAATTCGATCGAGGGTGTCCCTGCGCATGCCCCCGCCAGCGTCGGATATCTTGAGGGTCACGTCGAAGGAACCCTTCATTATCTCCACCGACACCGGCGGCAGCCTCGAGCCGGACGCGATATGCGCCTCGACCGTCGCTCGCATCGCGTTCTTAAGCACCTCCTGGAGCACGAAGTCGAGGTGCTCCGGCACGAAGGAAAACTCGGTGTCCGTCTGGCCTTCTACCACCACGAGAGGCCGTGCGCCTCAACGAGCGACGAGCGCATCTGTATCCATGCCCTCGCGGCCCGTGTGGATCTGTGGACATCGTTGCCCATGGATGCGGGCTCCCATGGATGCGTCGCGCGCGCGACATCCGCGCGGGGCCACCCTATACCCGTATACAATGTATCCACGGGGCCGCAGCGGGAGCGGGGACTGCGAGGCCGTGGTCACGGATGCGGTGAGGGCGTTGGCTAAAAACTAGTTGGTGATGAACCCAGGGTCTGGAAGCTGGTGGAACTCCAATCGTGGATTGGCCATGGATATCATCGCCGCCCTCATTCGATGAGGAACTCTCCAGGGTCTGAAGCCTCGAAGGCACAATCCTTAAAGAACGCCCCCACTGTATTACGCCCTACCGTCTTGCGAGGGCAGAAAAATACATATACCGTCCCCCCAAAAATCTCCTGGGAGGCTCCCTGACTAGGCTTACGAGGGGAGAATCAAGCCGTGGCGACGAGGGACGGGTATCGACATCGGAATGCAGTGTCGCAAAAAGTCGCGACCATGAACCCCATACCCAGCTGTCTGCGGCAATGGGGTCGGATGCCTACGCGCTGGATCGAGCCGGATTGATGTAGGAGGGCCCCAAACCCACAAAACTAAACAAAAACGCCGGGTGTCAACAATTCCTGCGATGCCCAAGTCTCACTACACTCGTAAGATATCCCAAAACCGCCGACGTGGACCGCTGGAGGTCCTTGCCCTTTCCCTGAAATGAAAATTCCATCCACGGCGAGAGGAGGCTGGGTTCTCGGGTCATGACTTGGTCCTCCAGCGGCCTCGGGACGAACTGGGCATCCCTGCAACGCCCACGGCGAGGGGCAGCTGCTAAAGAGCACCCTGTAATCCCGAAGCCCCCCAGGAACTCACAAACCACCAGAACATCTGAATCTCGGAAGACACAACGAGGAGGTGAGGGATGTTCCCAGACAGTTCTTGTCGCAGCGCCTTGGCACAAAGCCGCGGTCGGAGGCAACCGAGGGGCACATCGAAGCCGACCTGGGCACAGCCGAACTG
The DNA here is from genome assembly GCA_963575745.1 of Prorocentrum cordatum. NCBI lineage: Eukaryota > Dinophyceae > Prorocentrales > Prorocentraceae > Prorocentrum > Prorocentrum cordatum. The sequence goes on from CAUYUJ010006469.1 coordinate 460,438, forward strand.
ATGCTCCTGGACGTAGGATGTCTTGATTGTTTCAATGCAGGGTCTTCGAAAGTCCCGACCCTTTGCCCGAGCCCCTCTCTTCATTCCCAGTACTCGTTCTTCCCCAATTGGGTGTTGCCTGACGCTTCTTACTTGGTTTTGAAGGACAGGTGGGTGAGTGCGAGGCGCAGTCGTTGCCGGTTTCCCCAGGGCTCCCTGGTCGTGCTTCCTTGCAGGTTTTCCTTGGTTCCTTGGCCTTGGTTCCTTGGTTTGGTCATGGTTGGTGTCTGGGTCTCGGCGGCTTGGCTTCTGGGACTTGGTTCCTTGGTTCCTTGATTCCTTGATTTCTTTGTTTGGTCATGGTTTGTTGGTCTCGATTGCTTGGTTCCTTGGAATTGGTTCCTTGGTTCCTTGGTTCCTCGGTTGTAGTTCCTCGGCTTCTTGGTCTTGGTATCTTGGTTCCTTGGTCTTGGTTCCTTGTTACCTTGGTTTATTGGATCCTTGGTCTTTGTTTGGTCTTGTTTTTTTTGAACTCGGTTCCTTGATGCCTTGGCCGTGGTTCCTTGGTTCATTGGTCGTAATTACTCGGTGTCCTGGTCTTGGTTTGTTGGTGATTTGGTCTTAGATCCTACTAGACTTCTTGGTCCCTTTGACCTTGGTCTTGGTTTAGTCTTGGTTCAATGGCCCGGGTTTCATGGTTCCTTGGTCTTGCTGCATTGGTTATCAGAACTTGCTTTCTGGTTCCTTCGCCTTGGTTCCTTGGTTTCTTGGTCTTGGATCCTTGGTTAATCGGTCATGTTGTCTTGGTTCCTCGGTCTTCGACCATCTGTTCTCAGCTCATTGTCCCTTGGTCTTGGTTCCTTGGTCTTGATTAATCGGTTCCTCGGTCTTGCTTTATTGGTCTTTGCCCGTTGATTCCGTGGTGAGCCCAGCAATCCAAGCAAACAAAGCAACCCGAACAACCCAAGCAACCCAAGCAACCCAAGCAACCCACGCAACCCCGGCAACCCGAGCAACCCATGCAACGCATGGCAACCCAAGCAGCCAAGGAACACAGGTGACCTTGGCAACCCAGGCAAACCATGCAACCCAAACGACCCAAACAACCCAAGAAACCCCAATATTCCAAGCAACCCGAGAAACCGGGGCAAGCCAAGCAACCCAAGTAACCCAAGTTGCCTTCATTGAATGACAACTCGGACTTGCTCGCCATGCGTAGACTCACATGTGACACTCTCAGGCTTTGTCACCCAATCCAAGCTAACACGTGACACGCTTCGGCTCTCTTGCTCACAGTAGATGTACGATGTTGAAAGAATGCTCAAACGCGACGAGCCTCGTCGTCGGGCCATCACAAACCATGTTGGAACATGTCTCGGCATACTGCTTGCTGACCTGCGCGCTCACTTACTTCCCGTGCATGTTTGCGTACCTGCTCACTCCCCCACTTACCAGCTACAAACTTACTGACTTTTTCACGCGCGTACCATCACACGCACACACACACACTGCCGCACTCACGTGCTTATCTATAGAGGCCTCCAGGATGGGGTCCGAGCAGATGGGGTCGAAGCATCGCGCCGCATCGCCAATGCATCGCCGATGTATCGGCGATGCATCGGTGATGCATCGGCGATGTCGGCGATACATCGGTGACGTCGGCGTGGAGAATAGCGGGCTCTGCATCGAGCCGCATCGTCGATGCATCGGCGATGCGGCGCGATCCTCCGACCCCATCTACTCCGACCCCATCTAGGAAGCCTAGAGCTTAACTGCCCACTCGCGCTTACTCTGAAAACGTTCTCCCAACCGGGGTCGCGCCGGGCTCATTGACGGCCGCGGTCTGGGGACCCGGCGAGGGCCCCCGGAGACCGAGAACGGCCAAGACCTCCCGCCGAGATTCCAGGGGCCCAAAGACACACAAAGGAATACACGCAAATCCCAAGATTCCCTCCCATTTTTCCATACTTTCTGGCTTCTCGTCTCCCCCGCCGCTTCCCACATTTTCCCATGGTTTCCTGGGAATCGACGACTCATTGTGTCCGTGTGTTGTTTCCCCTCCTGCGGGATCTCTTCAAGGCGAGGGCGTGTGATGGGCCCGTTTTCCACCGCCACCACCAGAAGTTGGAGGGGGGGAGGAGGTGGAGGACGAGGAGGAGGAGGACGGACAGGAGGAGGAGGAGGAGGAGGAGGAGGAGGAGGAGGAGGAGGACCCCCTCCCCCTCCAACTTATGGTGGTGGAGGTGGTGGAAAACAGGCCCATCAGCATGTCTGTGTTCCCGGCCCCGCGAGCGCCGTAGCGCTCCTGGAAGCGGTCGCCCAGGCTGCGGGACAGCGCCTCCGCAATCTCCGCAGGCCGGCAGTCCTGCCGCACCACCCCGGCATGGCCGCCGCCGCGCGCGCGGGCCTCGTCCACCGCGACGTAGTGCTCGGCGAGCAGGCGGTTGCCTGGCTCGGGGCGACGAGGAAGGATGCGGAGTCGGACTTGATTCAGAAGAGGAAAAAACACACAGACACAATGAATCGTCGATTCCCCAGAAAATATGCGAAAAGATGGGAAGTGGGGGGGAAGACGAAAATCCAACAAAAACATGAAGATATGGGGAATCGTTGTATTTGTGTCTATTGATTTGTGTGTGTCCCAGGGCCGTTTCATTGATCGGAGAGGACACGCGAGAGGACACAAGACCCGTCCGAAAGCCACATCGCCATAGGAGTGTAATAAGGTACGTGTCGCGAGGCACCGGACACAGGGGCCGACTGTACGCTGAGGTATGCGGGCCTTCGTCCGAAACATGATGCATACGTTCTGTTGAACGTTGCACGCTCGTGAACCTACGTGCTCCGCAGAACGTCTACTGCTCGGTGTGCGGTGGTGGTTGCGGATGTAGTTCCACGGTAGTTTGTGATGAGGGCAACGTTAGAAAAGGGCCAGCTCAGAGGGGGGAAGCGTCGACCCGGAATCGGAGATGAGTCCCGGGCAAGTCGACGACAGGCCCCCGATTGCCAGTCCTGGGCGGGGTGGGCTATCCAGCCAATGTTGAAGGGGCCCCAGGACACACAAATAAATACACACAAATAAAAATATTCCCCATAGTTTTCCATATTTTCTGGGTTTTTGTCTTCCCCCCCACTTCCCATATTTTCCCATATTGTCTGGGGAATCGACGATTAATTGTGTCTGTGTGTTTTTTCCCCTCCTGAAATATGGGCGATCCATGGGCGATAGGGAGTCGATGCGTCCCCCCCTCAGCCTTTCCCCCCTGCATTTCGGTCGAGCCTGTCACCCTACAGGGGGAATTTGGGCGAAAGCTTAAAAACACACCAGACAGTACTCCAAAAATACTCAACCATAAACCAAAAAATCGTCCCTATACTATTCTTTACTATTTTTGAATATCCCTCCTGCAGAGGGGCAGGCCCGACTTAACCCTACATTTGCCCCTGACCTCTTCTCCTGTCGACCCATGCCCCTCCTGGCCTATCCGCGTCACGAACACCCGGTCTATGAAACTGTCGAGCTCCACCAGGTCACCGAGGAGCATCTGGAGCTCGCCATAGCCCTCCTGCATCGTCCGCACCATGTCGTCGGTGCTGCGTACCAGGCGGTGCAGCACCTCGGCGAACTCGGCCGAGCTCGCCGCGTCGTGGACGGGCGCCGCGCTTGCGAGGGTGTTGGAAGAAGAAAGAGCGGCCAAACATAAACGTTCAGAACTACGCGCGCAGTTGTTGGGTCGATGATCCTCAGAAGGTGCGTTGGCACCAACGCGCGCTTGTCCACCCAGGCCCCTCGATACGATGCAGGCGGTGTGAACTGCATGCAATCGACGGGGCTGAGCGTGGCACAGTCACACACACACATTCGGCTAACACACGTCCTGCGGATCATCGATCGGCGCTGGACCCCCCATCACTGGAGCGCGGAACGCCGCCGTCAGGGGGGGAGTCCGACGCCGGTCCAAGAGCTCCGCACGGAGCTCGGAAAGCGCATGGCTGTGACACTTTCTCTTCTTCGAGCTGTCGAAGGCCTGGAAGTTGAGGCGGAACATCTCGTGGAACCGCGCGTTGAGCAGGACGACGTAGGGCAGCTGCATGAAGTCGGAGAGCCGGTGTGCCAACCGCACCTCGGCACTGCTTTTTGTTGCCCGTTTGCCGCCGAGCTCGCGGTGCGCTGCACCTCAGGCGTGTGCACTACGTGTTCCTCAGCCTCGATGTCTCAGACCGCTGCTTGTTCGGTTATGCTTTTTTATGCCAGAGCTCTCGTGAGAGCAACCAGCAATCGAAATCGGGATACGCACTCGGGTCGACCAGATTTCTGATTCGGAGATTCCCTCTCTCCCGTGCTTCTTCCTTGCGATGACGATGACGATGACGATGACGTCATGGTCATCGTCATCGTCATCGCTTGAATGTTCACCGGCACTCTTCAGCAATGGGGTACTGGGGGTGGAAGTCGGCCGTGGGCCCCAAAAGGTTTGCCCCTGCGGCCAACTGCTTGTCATCCCGGGTCGTTCCGTGACGGTCCAGGGGCCCGGGGAGGGCCACAGGAGGACTGAAACTGGAGCAGGGACCGACCGCCCCGGCATTCCCATAGGCCTACCTACGAAATCATCTTAGAAAAAAAAACGTGTTTCAAAAACACAGATGTTCCACAAGACGGTCTCAGCCAGAAGTGTTCTGAGAAAAATTCGTTCAAACCACAAACGACAAGCTGGCCGCCACGGCTTTTGCTTTGCGGCGCGGGCCTCCTTCGTCCTGACACAAACCTGCGACGCCGTGATTTCTTCACAACGTGGGCTCCCAGAGGTCCCGAACACTTCTCTGGGAATAGAGGCCTCCCAGATGTGGTCGGAGTAGATGGGGTCGGAGGATCGCGCCGCATCGCCGATACATTGGCGATGTATCGGCGATGCGTCGACGATGCATCGGCGATGCACCAGCGATGCATCGGCGACGTCGGCGAGGCGGCGCCGACGGCGTGGAGAAAAATCGGGCTCCACATCGAGCCGCATCGGCGATGCATCGTCGATTCATCGGCGATGCGGCGCGACCCTCCGACCTCATCTACTCGGACCACATCTGGGAGGCCTAGAGGGAACTGGCCTGTCATCCCGAGCCGCTCTTCTCCGGTGCGCCGAAGCGGGGAGCCAGGGCCAGGGGGGCTAGCGCACCGCGGCCTGCCGTGTGCGCGGACAGGAAGGGGGGGCATGGACCATGTTGCAAGACAAGGAAGAAGGCATGACAGTCTGGGAGAAGCAGGAGACGAAGGCATGGCGTCTGGGAGATGTCGCTGCCCCGCCCAGGATACCCCCCCCTCTGAGCTCCCGATCCCTGATCCCTAGCAGCCCTGGGGCCTGGCGACGGCCCCCAGAGGCCGAAAACGGCAGCGCAAACCTGCCGCCCCGACCCCTCCGCGGCGCGAGGAGGCATGGGCGCCGGGCACCGGGAGCTGCTCCCGCAGCCACTCGGCATGCTCAACGTGGTCGCTGTCCTGGGTGGCGACGCCCGGATCCGACCCCCACCAACCATCGATTCTCCTGAATCGATGTGGGGCGGGGGTAGGGTTCGGACTCCGCCATGTGCTCGACGAATTCCGAACCCTATCCCCACCGCTCATCGAGTTGCTTGAACCGTCGATCGGCGAGGGTACGATCGGGCTTTTTTGCTCAACGTGTCGCGGCGGCGGCGGCCCCAGCGACACGGTCTGCCTTGCAAGTAGAGAATGTGCCGCTCCTCTCCGCGGGGCGGGGGGTCGAGAAGAGCTTTGGGCGTTGACGCCTCGGGACCGGGGAAAAGATGACGTGTTGCGCCGAAGCGTGGTGGGCCAGAACCGGCGGAGCGACTTCCCGACCGTTGGGTTCGGACTTCTGCCGAGATGTCCGAGACCCCGCGCGACCGGCTCAGCAGCTGCTGGATCGTCACGGGCCGTATGGGGCGGCGCGCGTACTGCTTGATGCGCCGCAGGGCTCCGGCCCGCATCGCCCCAAGCTCGGGGGCCCCCGCGGGAACGGCATCGCCTGGCGACTGGGCAGGTCCCGACGCGAAAAGGCGACCATCACGGAGACACCAGAGGCCCCCTCCGCGTCGCGAAAGCTGCACGCTGGTCTTCGGGCGTTTATCGTGGATGCCTCCCAGATGGGTTCAGAGCAGATAGGGTCGGAGGATCACGCGATGCGAAGGTCGATGCATCACCGATGGATCGACGATGCATCGGCGACGATGGCGATGCATCGGCGGCATCGGCGTGGAGAAACTCGGATTCCCCAACGAGCCGTTTCACAACGAGCCGCATCGCCGATGCATCGGCGATGCGGCGCGATCCTCCGATCCAATCTGCGCTGATCCCACTGGAGCGAGTTTCTATATTCTCGGCGATGATGGGCATTCTAGTGGGGGGCGAGGGGCCAGGGGGGGTAATAATGTAACGCCTCCCCCCCGCCGTGCGCACGGCGGCAGTGCCCGGAGCGCACGGGGGGGGGAGGGGCGTTACGTTACAGGGGGGGGGGGGGGGGAGGGGGGGCCGGGGCCTATTATGCCCATTATGTTACAAGCAATAAAGAAACACTCCCTTGGGGCTAGGTCGGGCCTGTCCCCCATACAGGAAGATTTTGACCAACAAATCAAAATAGTCCCCCGCAAACAAAAAACAAATAGTCCAAAAATACTCAAAATTCGTCCCCTGACTATCTTTTTACTATTTCGGAATATTCTCCCGTGGAGGGACAGGCCCGACTCAACCTTGGGGGGATCTGGATGTTGGCCCCACCAGCCCGAAATTCTTTCTCGCCATGGGACGGTCTGCAGCACCTGCGCCTCGCCGACACCACTCCCGAGGGGGGGGGGGCGAGTCGCCCCCCGACCGGCCGCTGGACACCCGAGAGCCGTGGCCCGCGCCGCATGCCCCCATGAGTTCTCGCGCTGTCTGGCGGTGCGCACGAGGGGGAGGGAGGGAGGGGGGGGGGGGGCTTCTTAGAAGGAGGCTGCTTCTCAAAAGGCGCCGGCCTGACATCCATAGATGAGGCCCGCGCCTTCGAAGAGGCAGGGGTGCTCCTAAGAAGCCCTCCCCCCTCCCCCCACCCCCCTCTGCGCGTGGCTGAGCTGTGAGAACAAAAGAAGCACGGCGGGCATTCCTTCGCAATGTTCGGCCTCCCGGGGGTGCCATACCGAAAAATTCAAAGACATCGGGCAAGTCTGCGGGGAAGCTGGAGAAACGGCGAACCCTCAGCCCTCAGAGCAGGGAGTCGCAGCCCAAAATCGTGGCGACGGGCTTCTGCAAGTCTTCGGCCACTCGTGGGGGCCTGTGTCCCGGCCCCGGGACAAGCCTATGAACAACTGCAGGACGAAAAGCTGGCCCAGGGAAGGCCCGATATCGTGCCGCGGACCAGACGGACGACGCTTCGACTGCTTTGATGCTCGGGCCCAGAATTCTGGACCTCTTCGCCAAGACAAGGTTTTCTGATCCCGACCGGCCGCCTCGATGTGTCGAGGCTGCAAATGACCCCTGGAAGAATCTGGAGGACGTGGAGGAATTCGGGAATGTTTGGAACCGCTTCGGATAATGGGCAACGACGGGGACGGTACTCACCATGAAGAGATGAAGAGCTGGATGCGACGGGCCGACTCTTTAAATCCAAATTGGCAGACTGACGCGCCACTGGGAGCCCAAGAGAAACACCGGGGAAAAAGAAGTCTGAAAAAATGGTGCTGGGCCGCTGGAAAAACTCCTGGCCTACGCTGGAAGAATTCCAGTCCGCACTCCTGGTGTTCTGGTGTGCCGAATTATGCTTATCCAAGAGGCCGCAACGGCAAATACCACTTATTGGATAGCTGAGGAACCTACCAACACAGACTGCGCGCGCATACACGCAATACGTTTACAGCGCATGCTACGATGACATGGGGAGGTGACTGCACCGTAACACCACCCTTCCACACACCAATACCTAGAATCGGCGATATGTGCATCCAAATGCACTGAACAAAACACCCGCTTTGTAGGGACACACTTGCGTTTAACTTCTGGAAGATCCGTACAATCAATGTCAACACACGATCATGATCCAAATGCCGGGCCTCAAAGGTAAGCACCAGTCGTGTCCAGCCTGAAATTGAACTAGCAAGCGGACGTCGTCTTCCTCCGCGCTCTGCTCTCAGTCGAGAAGGGCTGCAATGCCAGAAGAGGCTGTCAATGTGTGTACGGAGACGGGCGGAAAACAGGACGTTCAATTGCAGATGACACCAACGAGAACTGGTGGAGAGTCGATGAACCGAGATAGCGCGCATAACGCATGTAGAGCAAAGGCATCGACATGTCATCTTTGTCAGAGGCGTGGGGTAAGACGGGGGATCGGCATGAATGTGCGTCCCGCAATGGGGATAAGACCTGGTCTCGAAGAGAGGTGATATAGAGTAGAACATACGAATGACCACGCTTGCGTCTGCCACTCGAACAAGGGTTCGTTACCACAACGGGCAAACCCACCCTTGCAATCAACCACCAAACCAAATGGTGATCAATGATGTCGAGCCCGCTTCTGCCATGGTGTCATGTGAGCGGCTGGACGTCTGACAGAGCACAAGCAAGCACGGCGAACCAAACAATCAATGCCTGCTTAGCCAGTAGCCGTCCTTCAATCAACCTCGTGTCCTGAATAGCGACTTCCCTTCCCCTGCACTTTCGGAGCTACCCAGCAAATCACTAGCATGTTCGACATGTCCGACACTCTGATGCTGGAGAAATCACCCGGGGGCTTCAAGGCCAGCTTGCCCAACCCAAGATTTAGATGTGCGCTTGCTCCTTTCCTGGTCCCCCCTCCCCAAATAAACACGCACCCCAATGATAACGAGGGGAAGCGGAATACTAGTTGTAGACATGGAGATTTGCTACCTAAAAGGAGAAAGAGTACTCGTTGCTCACTGGGGCAAGGGACACATCTGTGAGTATTCAAAATTTGGGACCGCCAGAGTGCACTTAATACTTGGTTTGAGATCGTCTCAATGACACGTGAGTGTGGGTTCATGCTCAAACCGATTACGTAAGGATTTCTAGTCGCCCGATGTCAAAATCAATCATCAGATTCACATGGGAGACAACCCCATCCAACTAGCACATACCATATAGACGTTCAACTCAACAACCTACAACCTAGTACGGACATGCTATCTGTCACCGCTGCGGCTGGTCGGCGGTCGGTCATTGGGCGGTCCATGGAACTTGGCGTGGCCTGTTGGTGTTATACGGGTGGTGTGTGGGGGAAGGAAAGGTGTGGTAAATGGGTTCGGTGGGGGTGCTCTATCGGTTGTGTATGGTTTGTGCATGCGCTGGAAATGGGAGCGCATTGAAACTGGTATGCGGTCTACGGGTGCTCGACGGGTGGTCGATGGGAAATCGCTGGTGACGGAGCAAAGTCCAGTCGTGCCCTCGGGGGCTAGGCGCCACAGAACTATGGCTGGTCCAGCGTTTCGTTGCCATTCAGGACAACGGTGAAACTCTACCCCAGACGGCAAAGTGGAACTCTGGAATCCAGCCAAACGTCGCGGATGCAAAGTTACCACACCAGCTGCCATACTGTCTCCATAGAGCACCCAACGCCAGACCTAGGCTATGCTGCTGGCAAATTGGGACATTCACCTTCGGCGGTCGCATTGGCAGCAGCTTGCAGCGCAAGTTCGCGCAGCAATTTGCGCAAGGGGCGCACGTGTCGCGCCTGGCGCACCTGGCGAACCTGGTGCGCTTGACTGCGTGCTCTCTGGCGTGTCCGCCAGTCGAACATACGTGCGCATGCTCGAATAGCCGCCAGTGCCCCCCTTGGAGACCTACGGCTTTGAGGAGAGGATTGTGGTCACTGCGCGTAAGGCTCGGACGCCCCTCAAAAATGACCCCCAATCCCATTGGACTAGCAGTAACCTTCAGTACATCTGCAGGTCGATCCAAAGGAAAGAGCACGAGCTTGGCAACAACACTCTTGGAAAGATGCGAAGCCAACGGCCACATGGAAGGCAAACCAGCTTTGACAATACAAGCTGCGCGTCACGTCGCTAATGGCTGGCGGGCAACTCCAGGACAAGCCGGGCAGCGGGTGCCATCCTGCCCAAAATTCTACCACCCGGGCAATCGCCCGTGCCAACACCGCGAGGCGGGAACTTATCCGTGATCACCGCATGAGGGATCGATCTTAGGGGAACTCGGCAGGCGGTAGATGTGGATACGGTTTGGCCCCAAGGGGCCCGAATAGGTGCATATTCACCGCCTCCCGGGGACCAGGAATATCGTTTCCCAGGCGGTGGGTATGGATAAGTCTCCGCCTCGGAGACACCACCAGCAAATGCTCTTCACTCACTCACAGCCTGGACAATGCCCAACGGCGAAGGTGCAGACGCATTCCTGGACATGACGTGCCGGCTCAAGTTCCTGCAATGGCACGGTCATGTAGCGCGAGCTCGGATTCGATCGTCCCTGCCCCTGGCCTGCAGCGTGGCGCGCGGTACAAAAATACCACATGCGCGGCCACGAGCTCGGAATCGGCCACACGGTCAGTGCTGTGCCGTGTATAGAGGCTTCCTAGATGGGGTCCGAGTAGATGAGGTCGGAGGATCGCGCCGCATGGGCGATGCATCGGCGACGTCGGCGAGGCATCGGCGCCATCGGCGTGGAGCAAATCGGGCTCCGCATCGAGCCGCATCGCCGATGCATCGCCGATGCGGCGCCATCCTCCGGCCCGATCTACTCCGACCTTATCTAGGAGGCCTCTTGTGTAGGGCCGTCCGCGAGAGCACTGTTCGTCTCCGAGTAGCGTGCCGTGCAGCCCCCGCGATGCTGCTGAATATTGCGTGAATGAAGGGGCCCCAGGACACACAAATAAATACACACAAATGAAAAGATTCCCCATATTTTCCCATATTTTCTGGGTTTTTGTCTTCCCCCCCACTTCCCATATTTTCCCATATTTTCCTGGGGATCGTCGATTAATTGTGTCTGTGTGTTTTTTCCCCTCCTGAACTCTAACAGCCATCAACGAAACAGCGCTATCTTTGGATTCAAAAGGCGCGCTTGGTGCTAAAAAGTGTAAGAGGCGTGTTTCAAATCATTGTGCGCACGCTTCACACATGTTTTAGACATGTTTCAGACGTCTGGAAACTATGTGACAACCTTCCTCCTCTCCATTGATCGTCTTTCACAGCATTAGAGGAACAGACGACGGCATATGCATAAACTTTCGGAGGTCCACGCGAATTTCTTGGATCGGCGCTGGGCCCTCCTTCCAGGCGTGCGGAGCGCGCCGGGGGGGGGGCGCCGGAGGCGCCGCCAAGGGGGTCCAGCGCAGATCCAAGCAACCCGCGCGAAGCTCGAGTAGCTGCTTATGCATCGTCTTGTCCATCGAATCATGCCGCTTGGTGCCACGTATCATATGGGTCATCACGAAATCGCATACGGAATGCCCCATAAACTTTGGCGCGGTGCCGCAAGCTTGGGCGCCCGAGTTATCCGGGGTAACTCGGGTCCGGGGTAACTCGGGTTTGGATTCCCGGAAAAGGAACCCGAGTTAGCCCTGACCCGAGTTATCCCTGATGATTCGGGGCTCTGGACGCCCTGAGTTATCCGGGGTAGCTCGGGTCCGGGGTAACTCGGGTTTGGATTCCCGAGAAACGAACCCGAGTTATCCCTGACCCGAGTTACCCCTGATGAGTCGGGGCTCTGATCCTCCGTTCCACCTTTCAGCTTCAAGAATGTCCTTTCGGGGGCATCTCAACAGCGGCTGGAGAAGGTTCGCTCCGCACCTGCAGAAGTGTGGTGCCGAATGGACGGGTGCGAACTCGGACTCTGTCGGGGGGGCTCGGGTGGAATATGCAGATCGCACCACTACGGTAAAAAAACATAACCTTTCGAACCTCCGCGCGGATGTCTTAGACTTGAGCTTGGCCCCTCTGCGGCGCCTCTGACGCCGCCGCTGGCGCTCTCCGCCTGCCAGGGAATCGGGCCTCAACGCCGATGCAAGAAATCCGCGTGGACCTCAGGAGACTTGTGCTCATGCATTCTTCCCATTCGACGATGGTCGCGAAGATTGTCGCCAAGTGCGCTGTGTGACATGCGGTGCTGGGGGTGTGTCAGGAGATCGGATCAAAGAGCTCGGCGGCAAACTTCGGTCAACAAGCGCTGTGCCGTGTGGCGTCGTGGTGTGGCCGTGAGCTCACGAACGCACTCGTCGTCGCCTAGTGCCGTGCTGTGCGGGATCTTGTGGCGGAAACGGGTGCCATGATCATGCGGTGCTGGACTGTGCCGGGTCTGGGCATGTGGCTACGGTATCGAAAGTGATTGTATTTGCCGTGCTGCGTGGTTCGGTGTAGCGTTGTGAATCAAAATTTGAATTACGCCTACTTCCTTCAGTCATCGCCAGCCTTTAAGACGAAGATTCGTTTGGCTCCAGCTGGCATCCGAAGGCAATCAGTCCACTGGCGCCCGTCAAGATGTGAAAGGCATGGCTGAGCTTAGCTTTCGCACACCTGTCGCACCCGCGAGAAAGGCAGGAGCTCGGCCGATGGGAACCAGCAGCCTGTGGGGCACGAGGCAACCTTCCTCGCTCCTTCCTTCGGCTACGCGTAAGAGTGACCTTCGGCAAAAAGAGTGCGCTATGGCGCGGGCGGCTTCAGGGGGCCGCAGGGGGGCCCACATCGGGGCGTACAAACCAATGCTGAGGGGCCCTGTGGGCCCGCACCAAAGGTCACTCCGGCAAAAGACCACTCTTACGTGTAGTCGGTCCCTGCCGTACCCGCCGGGCAACGCCGGGGGCAAGGGGAGTCCGCCACGCCGCTCGTGTACTCCCCGCGGGCTTGGCAATGCACCACGCCCTGGGCACAGGCAGAGCGGAGGGGAGGGTGTGAGGCTGGCTCACAGGGACACTGGAGGGTCGCTGTGACGGGCGGGAATTTTTCCAGAACCGCCGCCTGGGGGAGTAACTTTCGGGGATCTGAGGCGGTGAATTTAGCATGGTAGCCAGCGCGGACCTCACATAAGTTGTGTAGCAACCTATGTTGTGCAATCTATGTGGAGCAATATACGTGGTGCAATCTATATGGTGCAATTGACTACCCTGCACCGCGCTTGACCACTCCACTGCTCGCGCAAACATCCCACCCACCCACCCGCAGCTTGGTTCGCAAAATCTCTTAAGACCGTGACGGTGGGTACCAAATGGCACTTGCCAACGACAGCGACGCCGACGACAGCGACAGCGACAACGACGACGACGACGCCGCCGACAACGACTACGACGACACCGGCGACGTCTCCAACGACTTCGACGACGCCGACAACGACGACGACGACGATACCGACGACGACGACGACGCCGACGCCGACGACGACGACAATGACAACGACGACGACGATGACGACGCCGACGACGACGACGACGACAACGACGACGCCGACGACGACGACGACGACGTCAATGACGCCGACGACGACGACGACGACGACGACGACGACGACGGCGGCGACGACGACGACGACGCCGACAACGACGACGAAGACGACCACGACGCCGACGCCGACGACGAAGACGTCGCAAACGAAGACGACGACGAGGGAGGAGGGAGGACGACGACGGCGACAACGGCGACAACGACGACAACGACGAGGGAGGAGGGAGGACGGCGACGACGCGAACGACGAAGAAGGAGGAAGGACGGCGACGCCGATGACGGCAACGACGAGGGAGGAGGGACGACGACGACGACGACAACGACGATGACGACGACGACGGCGACGAAATAGGAGGGACGACGACGAAACGCCGACGACGGACGACGACGACGACGAGGGAGGAGGAGGAAGGACGACCACGGCGACAACGACGACGGAAACGACCACGACGCCAAAGAGGACGACGACGACGAACACGAGGAAAGACAGAAGACGACGTAGTCGACGACGACGACGACGACAACGACGCGGGAGGAGGGAGGACGGCGACGACGACGACGACGACGACGCAAGAGCGCGCGCGCACGCTTTTGTTGAAAATCCGCGTTGCGAACCCTTGGGTGTTTGTAGGCTTTTTGGACGCGCGATTTCGAAATCCTTCCGACACCGATGGGTTTTGAAGGATTTCGGCGTACGCGCGCGACCACGCGCGCGTCTGCACTTCGTCCCATTTTTTTGCACAGGATTCTCGCGACGGCACGCGCGCAAGGGCGTTCGACAGATTTCGACATGCGCGCGCGCGAAGCCCGATTGGTATAATTTTGTGAAAATCTTGAAAAACCAACGGTTGTCTTAAGATTTCGCAAGAGCTCGCGCGGAAGCTTTTTTAGCAAATCAGTGTTGCGAAACCATGTGTTTTTGTATGTTTTTTTTTGTTTTGGAAGTTCGAGTGCGAAATCTCTCCTGCGCCGAAGGTGTTTGAAGGATTTCGGCATGCGCGCGCGACGACGCGCGCGTGTGCACTTCGTCTCATTTTTTGCAAACGGATTCGTGAAAAAGTGCTATGTTAGAGCAAAAATGTCACCGCATAATGTTTTTTTTGTTTTTAATACAAGGGACCTTCAGGGGGGGAAACCGGCCTGCCTGGGATGGTACGATTTTTGATATTTAGGATGGACGAATGTGCAGAATATATATATATATATATATATATATATATGAAATTATACTATCCCAAGGGGAGCTGATAAGTCCGGGGAGGGGGGGGTAGAGTCTGTTTTCTTCTTAGAAAGGAGAATTAATCACTTGCTCAACTTGAAGCTGTCCTCTCCACTGCTCGTGCAAACATCCCACCCTCCCGCCCGCAACTTCGTCGCACGACCTCCTAAGACCGTGACGGTAGGCACCAAATGGCACTTGGCAGCGACACCGACAGCGACGACGGCAGCGATACCTAGTGTCTCATGCGTGTTTGGGACATTCGATTTTGAAATCCTCGCGAAATCCAAACCAGTTTCTGCAGGTTTTCGGCGCGCGAGCGCGACGACGCGCGCGCGCGCTTCGCCTAATGTTTGTTCTAAGGGCTCTTGGAAACTGCTGATTCTTAATGAGCGAGCGCTCGTACATAATATGTTTAAACAATGGATGGCGGGGGGTGGAGGCGGGACGCCGGCCACCCCGGGATGGTGCAAATGCGCGTTGAAGATGGACGACGGGGCAGAATCATATGTAAATTGCGCATCCCCCGGGGGTAATGCTATTCCGGCCTCGGGAGCCGGTGGGATCTATTTTTTAGAACGGAGAATCCAGGCAACGTTATATACGCGGTGCAATCTACGCGATGAAATTGACTTCTGTTCGCAATGGGTCGTCCACTCCACTGCTCGCGGAAACATCCCACCCGCCCGCCCGTAACTTGGTTTGAAAATCTCATGCGGCGGCGATTGCGATGAGGGTTTGGCGCTGGCTGGTGCATCTCCGCGGCCGCGCCAGCCCGCGCATGCGCGCGCGCAGCGGCCGAGTAGCTTGGCGCGCCCAACGCGGCTGCGGCGGCGCTGACCGCTCGGCACATCCCAGCGGGCACTTGAATGCGAGTCGGCGGCTTGGGCGGGCGCGGCACCATGGCGACGTCGACGCATGCAAACGCGATGGCGATGATAGTGGCGATGTTGGTGGTAGACGCGATGATGATGGTAGCGGCAATGACGGCGCTGGTGCCGATCGCGCCGACGACGACGGAGGCGTCTTCGCGTCGATGATGATGAAGGTTTTGAAGGAATTCGAAATGCGTGCGCAGACGCGCAAGAGTGGTTCGCATGGCATTAGTTGGCGCGGATCGCGCCACCCCAGCACGCGCGCGAGCGTTCGAACGATTTCGACTTGCGCGCGCGAAGCCCGTTTGGTTGCATGCTATGGTAATGATGGGGAATCCATGGTTTTCTGAATAATTCGCAAGAAAGGCGCGCGCTTGTGTTGAAAATCCTTGTTGCGGAACCCTGTTCTTTGTTTGTGTGTTGTTTGGGCGCTCGATTTTGCAATTTTTCCGAAGCCGAAAAATATTTTTGAGGGTTTCCGGCTGGCGCGCGGGACGGCGCGCGCTTCTGTTCATTTTCTGCGAGAAATTCTCGCGATGGCAAGCGCGCAAAGGCGTTCGGACGATTTCGACATGCGCGCGCGTTAAGCGCGCTTGGTAGTCTGTTCGTGAAAAAAAAATCGGTTGTCTTAAGAGTTCGCAAGGGCGCGCGCTTTTGATGAAAACCAGCGTTGCGAAAACATGTGTTGTTGCATGCTTTTTGGACGCTCGATTTTGAAACCCCTCCGAAACCGACGGTTTTTAACAATTTCGGCACGCGCGAGCGACGGCGCGCGCATGCACTTCGCCCCATTTGTTGCAGGGGATTCTCGGAAACCTATGATTTGTGATAAACGACTGCGCGCGCGTAATTATTTGTTGCAATGATAAACTTGAATTCGCAAATAAGATGGACATAGGGCCAAATCATACCCGCTTCGCATCGGTTCCCGGCGAATGGATCAGTCCGGGGGCGGGGGGGAGGGGATGGCAGAACCTTGTTGCATCTGTTCGGCTTTAAGACAATGAGAATTCACCTTGCCAAATTGAAGTTGTCGACCCCGCCGCTCGCGCGATCACCCCGCCCGCGCACCCGCAACTTGGTCTGCAAAGTCCATGCGGCGGCGATTGCGATGAGTGCTTGGCGCTGGCTGGCGCGTCTCCGCGGCCGCGCTTGCCCGCGCGCGCTCGCGCGCGCAGCGGCCAGCTAGCTTGGCGCGACGCGCGCGGCGGCGGCGGCGCTGACCGCTGGGCAGACCCCAGCGGGCACTTCAGCGCGAGTCGGCGACCTGGGCGGGCGCGGCATCGCGGCAAGGTCGACAGCGGTAGACGCAATGATAATGGCGGCGGCGCTGGCGACGATGCTGACAGCGACGACGGCGCGGCCAGTGACGGCGCCGATGCTGATCGCGCCGACGACGATGACGGCGCCGTCGCGTCGGCGACGAAGGCAGCGGCAAGGACTCGGCACGCGCGCGCGGCCGACGCGCGACACAGGCCCGCATGGAGTTATTGGACGCAGAGCGTCGCCCCCCCCCAAAAAAACAAACAATCCCAAAACACGCGCGCGAGGGCGCGCGAATGATGTCAGCGCGCGGCGCCAGGTGGTCGTTGCGAAACCGTGTGCCTTTGCATGGTTTAGGGGCGCTCGAATGTGAAGCCGCTTCGGAATCGAATTGACGGATATCGGCACGCGTGCGCGACGACGCGCTCGCGCGCGCGTCGCCCCAGTTCGTTGCAAATGATTGTCGCGACGGCGCGCGCTGAAGGGCGCCAGGAAGTTCGAAATTGGACACGCGCGCGCACGAAGCCCGTTTGGTAGCATTTTCTGAGCATGCTGAATAAACCGATGGTGCTTTTAAAACAGAAACGCAAGACCACGCGCAAACTGTGTTTGAAAATCCGCGTTGCGAAACCGTGTGGTTTTGATGTGTGTTTTTTGGACACTCGATTTTGAATTTCTTAAGACATCGGAAGTTGTTGTTGCAGGATTTCGGCATGCGCGCGCGATGACGCGCGCGCACTTCGTTTTATGTTCAGGATTCCTGAAAACTGATGTTTTTTTTGGATAAACAAGCGCGCATAATGCGTTTTGCAGGGGATGACGGGGGGGGAGGGGGGGGCGGGTACCGGCCCCCCTGGGATGGTGAAACTTTCTATTTAGGGTGGGCAATGGAATCATATGTAAATCAATCTGAGAAAAAGGGAGCGGATAATCCTGGGGGGGGTCAAATCTATTCCCCAAACGGCTTGCTGAACGGGGTGCTGTTGTGATAAAAAGCTTTTTCCAGCCGAAAGAATTCAAAGCAGAGACGTCCTCAATTTTTTCGTGGCCCAGCCCATTTCGCCTGAGACATCCTCGCATCTCTCGTTTCTGAGTTGTCTGGGATTGGGTGTTTCGCGTGAGACATCCTCCAAACTCTGAGTTCCCAAATGCCGCGCAAGAGGTGGTCCGGCCCGTTTCGCCTGAGGCATCCTCGCAACTCTGAGCTCCCAAATGCCGCGCGAGAGGTGGTCCGGCCCGCTTCTCCTGAGACATCCTCGAAACTCTGAGCTCCCAAATGCTGCGCGAGAGGTGGCCCGGCCCGTTTCGCCTGAGACATCCTTCAAACTCCGAACTCTGAGATGCCGTGCGCGAGGTGGTCCGGCGCGTTTCGCCTGAGACATCCTCGCAACTCTGAGTTCTGCGAAACCGCGCGCGAGGCGGTCCAGCCCATTCCGCCTGAGACATATTCGAAACTCTGACCTCCGAGATGCCGCGCAAGAGGTGGTCCGGCCCATTTCGCCTGAGACATCCTCCAAACTCTGAGCCCCGAGATGCCGCCCAAGAGGTGGTCCGGTTCGTTTTGCCTGAGACATACTTGCAACTCTGCGCTCTCTGATGCCGCGCGAGAGGTGGTCCGGCCCGTTTCGCTTGAGACATCCTCCAAACTCTGAGCCCCGAGATGCCGCCCAAGAGGTGGTCCAGCTCGTTTCACTTGAGACAACCTCGCACGTTGTTTTGCATTCCGAGATGCCGCGCGAGAGGTGGTCCGGCCCGTTTCGTTTGAGACATCCTCGAAACTCTGACCTCTGAGATGCCGCGCGCGAGGTGGTCTGGCTTGTTTCGCCTGAGACATCCTCGAAACTCTGAACTCTGAGCTGCCACGCAAGAGGTGGTCCAGCCCATTTCGCTTGAGACATCCTCGCAACTCTGACCTCGGAGATGCCGCGCGCGACGTGGTCCAGCCCGTTTCGCCTGAGACGCCCTCGCAACTCTGAACTCTGAGATGCCCTGCGCGAGGTGGTTTGGCCCGTCTTGCCTGACACATCCTCGCAACTCTGAGCTCTAAAATGCTGTGCGCAAGGTGGTCCGACCCGTTTCGCGCACGACATTCTCAGAACTCTGAGCTCCCAGATGCCGCGCAAGGGATGATCCAGCCTGGGGGCCCAGCAGAAGACCACATGTTACGTATCCCCCCTGGGACCCTGGGAGCCCCAGGAGGCCCCAGAGAGCTTCAGGAGGCCGCAGGACGCCCAGGACAGGTCCCAGGGGTCCCCAGGAGATTCCCAGGAGGCTGCCAGGAGGCCCCCTATCAGAACGTGTCAAGTTAATACGCATCCGGCGTCGGTTCGTTGATTTGTCCTGCTCTTGTGGCCTCCATTTTGGGGGGGCCACACGGCCACATGTTAGATATCCCCACCTGGACGCCCCAAGAGGCTTCAGGAAGCCCCAGGTGGTGTCCAGGAGGTGTGTATGGGGTTGAAGTACAAGAGTACAGAACCCCTGATCCGTTGGTAGAGAGATGGAGGGATAGATGGATATCTTTCCCTCCCAAGCGATCAAAGTACGATCGCTCCAACTCAGTACCTGAGCCCAAACGGCCAGGTGCGGGAGAGGTAAGGATAAGGAGTATATATGAGGGTATTACACGGGTTCCATACACACCCCCCGTCCCGAATCCCGCCCGTGAAGGCAGGACTCGGGATCAGGAGGATGGAATCCGTAACCTCAGAACTCCTTTACCTTAAGTCTGAAAAGGCAGCTGGGCTAAAAGTCAGCGAAGCCACAGCTGCAAAGTGAGGTAAGAAGAGATACCTTGGGTCTCTTTTTCTTCTCCAGGCGGTCTTTGCCGCCCCCTCGGTGCGCCCCCCAAAACGCTTCGGCACTCGAGGGAGGAGAAGAATGAGACAAAGGTAGGCGGAGAAAGAAGATCTGAGCACCAAGGCAACGCAAACCGCCTCGCAAGATTTGCGAGGCAGGTGTTGCCACCAGCTATCAGATTATTCTCGACGCAATATTGTTAAATTGTTAAAGTATGCATGCTAAGATCGCGTTGACGAACACAATCTTGAAATCAAACACAAGTCTGCCTAAAAGCAAATGTATGCCAAGATCGTGTTGACGAACGCGATCCTGAAAGAAATGCAAATCTGTGTTAAAGCAAGTACCTGGCCAGGAGAAAATGTCGTGTTGATGAACACGAAAATGATGTATAAAAATCTGTTTGGCGACTCCCGTTGGCGTTGCTCCTTAGGAGGCTGCCTCGGTGATCGCAAAAGATATCTATATGTGTGTATGGCCACTTGTGTGAAAGATTGAAGTGGCCTAAAAGAATGTATTAGCCACCGCTCAAGGCGAACTTTGATGAACGGAAGTTCTGCTCTTGAGCAGTGGGCCTTGCGGCCGACTCACTACGCATCGCCGTCCTTGTAGAACCTGCGGCCCCACACCCTCTGGCCGTTGTACGTCACATAGCTTGTCGTAAACGTTTCCCAAGTGGTCCTCGGGATCCAGTTGCGGAACCAATCGTTGTACGTGATATCCTGGATGTACACATACTCGTCGTTGTTGATCGCAATGTAGATCCAACATTTGATGTAATAACTCCAGTATCGAAGACCCCAATCGCTGTCCTCGAGATTGTGGCGCCAGTAAGCAGCGTAATCAGGTGTACGTGCTCTCTTGGCGCGCGGCATCGCGGGCATGTAGTCCTCTGCGCCTGAGGCGCTGGATGCAGCGGCGTCGCCAGGAGCAGGGCGCGGCGGCGGCCGCGGCGGCGGCCGCGGCTCCATGGCGTCATCGGACTGTCGGGAGTGTGTATCTGGATCGGTTCTCATCCCTGTACTACCCCCCCTCTGGTCAGTGTGTGACGGATCGAGGGAGCCTATCAGCTCGTTGGCAATCGCGGCAAGCTTGCGCTGGGTGAACTGTTCACGGGTTCCGTCCCCTCGAGGGAGAGAAACCGTAATCAGTCCGCGCGCCTGCCGCGTCTGCCTGTCAATGCGTCCCTCGTTCAGCCACCACTTTCTCCGACCAGCCTGTCCTGTCCTAATACTGACGTCAAGGATGTCCCACGCGTCGCGCATGTCCTCGACTCTCCAGGGCTTCTTGCCGACATTCACGCGGGCTCCTGTCATCTGATGATGGAATCTGAGGTCGTTGAGAAAGCGTTGAATGAGATTGGCGTATGGGTAGTACAGAGGTCGGTCGTCCTCGGATTCGCCCATTAATCTGCATTCGTGTGCAGGCGGGCTACCGGCTTCGACCCACTTCTGATACCTCTTCTTGGACGTATTGGCCAATCTCCGCAACTGATCTTTCTCTGTGCCTATGGGGGATCGCGCACCCGTCATAATGACATGTGCGCCATCCTTCATGTATCTCGCGACCTGGTCCTCGGACAACGTCGTCTTGATCCAGTTCGTCAACTTCTGGAGGTACGCGAGGTCACTCTGTGTGGCGGTGCTCTTACCTGTGGCGCCTACGGCCACAGTGTATTGCCAACATATATCACAGAGTGTGCCGTCACCTGTGACGATACCGAGGGACAGATCTCGACCGCAATTGTTACAGAGCGGTATGGGATGCAAGATCGTCTCGGGGGCCCCTGCCGAAGTCAGGTGATCGCGGGATCCCCAGCGGGTGTCCTGACCGCGAGCGAGGCTCTGACCGATCTGATTGATCGCCTCACGATTGATCTCGGTGTTTGGTCTGGAAGCGATCGATCTGCTTAAACCCTCGATCTCGATCCGAGACAACCTTTCCCCTGGCAGTCCTTTGTACTCTATCTTGACGTTGTCGGTATCCTCAGTACCGCCATGGCATACGTTCTCCTCACGAAGACGGCGAGCCTGCTTCTGCAAGGTAGCCTCGTTGTCGCCCTCCTCGCGCTTGAGTCCCGTCTGTTCAGCTATGATGCGTACCATAGTCTCCTGATCGGGAGCTGCAGACGCAACACTGCCTGGGTCCTGGGGAATATCCTGCTCAGCGCCCTCCTCTCGAGGCGCAGCAGGTGTTTCCACCAGCTCTTCCCACGCAGGAAACTCTGGATCACCGTATGTCGCAGTACAATTTTTGTATAGGTCACGCAATGCCTGAAGTGCAGGATGGTTGTCATGGATGACTTCCTTGGCGAAATCTGGTAGCTCCACAGTACTATCTTTCAAGATGTTCTGGTATACTTTGGAAATCCATTGAAAGATGCCAGTGGTCGACTCCTCGATAGTCTCCGGGTCGAGGTAGTGTGCCAACTTTTTGAAGAAGTGATCTGCACCACAATTGGGTAAGTCATGTGCCCACTTGTGGGTATGATTGTAGTTCAAATGATATGACTCCGCGTTCCATGCTTTCGATCCAAATCGAATTTCAAATTGTAAATGTGACTGAATTTTGTCCATTACGATTCTGTCTGCGCCACTGTGTATCTCAATGATCTGCCTCATCTTGATCATAGGCGAATCCACCAATAGCGCCGATGTCCAACAATACACGCGGCAATCATCAGACTGTCTAATCCATCTTGAATCCTCGTCGGGGTCGTAGTCTGGATGATCAAGGAAATTCGATGGCGGATCAATGATGTTATCGACGATGCTTGCCTCGATCTGCTCTTCTGCTTGGATGTCTGCCGAGAGGTCTGCCCTCATATTGTCGTTCGCAGCTTTCTCATCTGCAGTAAGAACGATATTTGATATGTCCACGATTACGGCGATCAGTGGATCATGCGATGATGCTGTACCCTGTCGAGGAATGTCGCCCGTCTGAGCGTTGTCCTCGGCAGGTGTGGCCACCAGCTCGTCTGGATCAGGTGTCCGTGGAGCGGGCCTTCTTGGTGGTGTACGCGGAATACGTGGTCTATGGATGCTAGGCATTCCAAGGTATGGTAAGCTGCCGCTAACCTTGTGCTGCAGTATGTCCTCGCTGCAAGATGTCGGGCCTTTCAGGGCAGTCTCCATCCATGTTGGATCGATGGCGTGTTCTTCGATACGAATCGGCAATGCAAATACAACGCCCTTGAGGGGCATGCTTTTGTCATTATACCAGATATTTACCCATCGTAAACCGTAGTTGAGAATAGGTACTTGTACCGCAAAGAACTTGTCGAAGATGCCGAAATGGATGATTGGACCATATATGTGTCCCTTGGACAAGGCAATCTTGGTATTGTGATTGCCTTTGGGCCAATGGTTGTCGTAGTGGAAGCATTTGGTAGAACCCCAATTCTTAATGACAATGAAGTCGCCCATTCGAACATCGTTAAATGCAGGACGACGATCCCAATCTTTTTGCATGATCTTTGCTGTGATTGGTCGAAGAGCTTCACGACAATGTGATAATGCAATCAACCATTCTTTATCATCTGCTTTGTGATTGGTCTCCTGGATCATAGCACGTACTATTTGCTCGTCCAAGGCGTCCTCTGCGGATGTACGGCCAGCAGGGGTTTCCCCCGGCCTGGCCGAGGGTGCTGATGCTGGCGCCATCCTTGGAGGCTCCATGTCTTGGTCGGGGTCGATAGGTGCCAATCCAGGTGGGTCGTCAATAAGTTCTCCAGGAAGGCAGGCGCAAATCTCGTACTTGCTCAATGGCTCTCTGGCTGCCAATGGCGGGTAGTCCCATGGGTCGCCGTCTGGCCACAGCTGCTGGCCATGCATGTGGTGTGGTTTGAGGCGGCGAATTGCAATAATTGCCGCAGCGGGTACCACGTCCTCAGTCATGATAGCGCCCTGAGCACCCAACCAAAATCTGCAACCTGCTTTTGTGGCGATCTCCATGTTGATCACCAGCTCGACTTCGTTCTTGTAGCTGTTGAACTTGTACGATTCCACTGAAGTATGTGGGTTCTTTTGAACATTGTTCAAATATGTGCTAGAACTGAAGAATGCCTCGGATCGCTGCGATGGTTTGTAAGTTCTGTCTCTCTGAGAATGTGGTTCAACATATCCAGGAATGATCCCTGTCTTCAATATGTTCTTCCAGGCACGGGATGCTGTGCCATGATGGAGATATTTGACATCTGTCCACTGTAAGCTCTCCCATCCCATGTTCCATGGCTTTGAAGATGGGTTGACACAACTGTGACCACCGACGCACCGAATAGCAATAACGCTGTCGCAGTCAAAAATGCTGGGGTCACCTCCGTCAGGAATCGGCTTGGCGTATATCTCGATTCTGTTTTTCTGCGGGTCAATATGCTTCTGGAACGCACGAATAATGAATATCGGATAGTAGTCGTTCCAATCGGTGTATCCATCATTTTCACCGTCTTTCTTGAAATGTGCCACTGCCGCTTCCATGGATGGTCCATTGTGTCTTTCTTTGCGATCTCGGAATTTCCATTGAACCATTTCTTTAAATTATTTCCAATTGTTTGGAATATTCCAATCATTCTTTGTTGTTTTGTCCCAGATATTAATACGTCTGTCATGAGATTGGTTGATCCAAAACTTTTTGTAGTGAATCTCATGGCGTAACATAGTCGTGATGTCTTTGCTCATGTATTTGTTTGTTCCCAGCCATTCTTCATCAATTAGCTCAGGACCATAACGTACATCGTCGTAATGTGGTAATGGTATCCATTTCCATTCTGGGAAACAACCAGATTGTGCAATGTCAGGCGCATGAGCAATTACACTATCATCATGCAGTAGCTGCTCGTACCACTCTTGGTCTTCGATGCAGGCAAATCCATTGGTCGCTTTCGTGCCCCGCAACATTGGGCACATGTATGGATGTTCATCTTTGATGCCATACTGTAACTTCCATTCGCGAATAGTGCATGAGTTATCGAAGATCCCGAGCTTGCTGGTATCCTCGTGCATGGAACGCTCGCAACTGTCCTGCCATGACAATATATTCATCTCATGTGGAGAAGGCTCCTCCTCAGCAGGAGTTGCCTCCAGCTCCATTGCCTCAAGGTCGGTGCCGTCATCAGGGATCGGTACCGCCTCAGCTTTTGGGAGCTGATCTGCTGGTTGTTGTTCTGCTTTAGGCTCTGGAGTCGATGGTTGCGACGCTTTGATCGATTGCGGTCCAGGTTGCAGTGGATCAGGCAATGGGCCTGGTGGGGCTGGCTGTGCTGTGTCATCAGCTGCCCTCCATACGGCTGTAGGGACATTAGGGTCATGACCCAAAGCAACTCGATCCAGTGCATTCTGTTTGAAGAATGTTTTGCATGCCTCGATGTTCTTCTCGTTCTCGGCAGCTGGGCCGATGCGGTGAGAAGACAATCTGTTTTCTTCTGCAATGAGTCTTGATTTGGTCGCATTATCGTCTCCATCCAACTCTTTGATCTGACGTAAGAATTGCTCGAATACAACCCAAGTAACTGCATGTGCATCTTCAACTGTTTTGACGATCTTGGGTTCTAGAAGTTCATCTTTCTCAAGAGAATGCCAAGATGCCCAAGCCCCAGGGTATTCTTTGATCAACAGCATAAGGTACTGGAATAAGTCATTGTATGCCATAACCCATGGATCATTATCAGGAAGGGTTTGGTCAGGATCGCTAGGGTCCGTTGCTGGCGTACGTGTAGACCTTCCAGGAGTCGGCTCAGTCGTGTCGCCCGTCTCGGCAGGCAGTGATGCCGGCAATGTGCCCTCGGCACATGACGCCATCCACGCACAATGAGCCATCTCGTTTGCCGTCTGTGTCATCAATGTTGTGAGGCTGAGGTCTCTTTTCCATTCGTTTGTCAACTTTTCTCTGAAGTCGAGGGCTGCCATGATTTCCTTGGCCTGAGTGTAGGCCTGGTTGTCCGTGACAGAAGTCAGCAATGGCGGCCTGAATGGATATGGCTGAGAAGGAAGAGACTGTATCAATGCGCAAAAATTGCGATAGCATACTGCGTCGCAGAATTGCGTTGTAACATTGCCATGTTATGGTTATTCTGTTTGGCGTGCCAAGCCTGTGGGGTAACCCTGTCGTACGTATCCACCCAATGGTCGGATGGAAGAACAGTGATACCACGGTTCTGCATGATAGTGATCAAGTCGCTCGTGTGGTGATCAAAGTTCGGGTGTACGCCCCATTGCGCTGCTTTTCCAGGTCCCATGACCGTGGGGCAGCGGAAATACTGCATCACATCGACAAAACGTGATACGTCCACGAGCACGTGTACGGGCATGAGCGTCGGGACGCCGCCCTCACATTCCATCTTTTGGAGCTCGTGTACGTTGGTAGGAGCACGACTGTGATGTCGGCGCATGTCGATGGTGTTCTGTCCAGGATTAGCACATGCGATGTCGTTCGCACTCCATACTACCATGGCATTGAGTCCCCTGTGATAGTGTCTTTGTTTTATGGATGATGGGAAATCATTGGCCCAGTATTCCCAGATGGTCTCGTTCAGCTCGCGCCACTTCTTGATGGAAGCGTTGTCGCTTTGAAACATGAGGCCTCTGGCTTCGCGGATCTTCCTGATCATATTGCGCTGCTCGAGAGTGTTCTCAAACTGATTGTTGAGAAGAGCGTTGATACGGCTTTCCTCTTTCTCGAAACGTTGCTTGCGTAGTTCCTCCATTCCGTATCGTACACCCTCATAACCAGCTTCAGGCAAGAGAACGCAATCTTGACCGATCGGCGTATCATTCTGTCTGAACCATTCCCTGTAATTGCCAAAAGAGAATGCCCACATCATGATGTCGTCGCGGATCATGGTCGACAGGTGCTCAAGAGTAGCGCCACCCATGTATTCCGCGCGGTTAAGGCACGGCATGAATAGCGGAACAAGAGCAGTATTTGATGCTTTGGCGAGGTCGATTCTCTTCTGGGCAGCGTTGAGCTCGTCGATGCCGAAAGTGGGGTACTTCTTGTGTTTTGCGCCCTTAGCCCCTTTCTTCGCATGCATGATCCATGTTGAGTCCGTGTATAAGTTGGTCCATTTGTACGCATGACCCGATGGCCCAAACGCATGATGTAATAGTATTCCCAAGTCCTCTTGTACGAGGGAGTGCCACCCATTGTCTGACAATAGGGTAGAAACCAAGCGACCACCACAGAAAGCACTGTATTTTGCGCGGTCCAACTCGAATGGGTCCACATCATTGCCAGGAGTCATGCCAGGATCATTCGAACCCATGTGGTCAGCAGCGTCGCCGAAGAAGTCGTTGCCCTCGTTGTATGGTGTCCAACGATAGGTACGCTCTGTCTCTTGTGGATCATCCAATATCGCCACCCAACCATTCGGATGGTCGGATGGTGTTGCCACCGTCTTGGAGTTTGATCCGATACTTCCAAAGCCTCCGCGCGCAGTCAACCATGTAGTAAGCTTGCGGCGGAACTTCTTTGTTTGGGTAAGGTCGG
This sequence comes from Prorocentrum cordatum, assembly GCA_963575745.1. Taxonomy (NCBI): domain Eukaryota; class Dinophyceae; order Prorocentrales; family Prorocentraceae; genus Prorocentrum; species Prorocentrum cordatum. The sequence goes on from CAUYUJ010006469.1 coordinate 487,477, forward strand.
AAAAAGCTCTCGTGTTGGTGACCAAGTTATCCTCGACGATATGACCGATGTGCCCAGATGTATCCGATGTCCTGGCGATGCCAGGTGGACGAGTAGGTAGCTTGGCCATTGCACGATCAATTTTAGGAGCATAGCATGGCGTTACCAATCCATTCTGGTATACATCGGATGGTGCACTCAGACCATTGTTGTAATAGTTTTGCGTATCCGTAACGCTGTCGTCGGTGTATTGTCCCAGAACTGCACTGCCAATTTTGGACCAATCGTTGTGAATCATCATCCACTCCGTCTTCAGTATCATAGTAGTAAAGTTTGATGGTGGACATTTGCGGTCTGATCCTGGGATCGTCGCATTCAAATGATCATGTAGTCCACGAACACTATCTTGTACTGAAGGATTACGATTGAAAAGACTGGAAATCATACACATAGCACGCATGAAAGATAGCCACGGCGTAGCTGTGAACGTGTTGTACTCGTAGTTGGCGTTGCCGCCGACGGATCCACTCTCAGTGCTGGCCCATTTCTTAGCCTCGACGGACGCGAAGCGGGCAAGTTCACGGATAGAAGACTCGTCGGGTACTCGAAGATCAAATTCTCCGCTCCGATCGGCACGCCGTTGATGTATGTATATGTAACCATCTTCGGGATCACGAGGACGACCAGTTTGAGCGTGGTACGCAAAGCCCACGCGGTCATCGTCCCTGGCGTTCGGGTCGTACTCCTTGTCGTAGCCGATGGGCCAGCCGACGAGGTTGAGCGGCTGTGCCTGATCCATCTCGTGGATGGAGGGGTCGGGATTAGAACCGATCTCACTTATGTTCGCCTCGCAAGCGGCAAACAGGATGCTTGTAAGCTTTGTAGCTCGAGTCGTAAAATTGCTGCGGTGTGAACGAATAATCAATGTCCTAACTCTCTCTGCATCTCGTTGAGGTGAGGGAGGATGGCGAGGATGTCTACCGTGCGGTGAACGTGCGCGTGAACGAGGTGTGCGCGACGCAGTATCTGCGGCTGGTACGCCATAGTGGTACATGCATGCACATAGTCCCTCATGGTTAGCTTGTCCAACACACTGAAATCCGCATTCTGATCCTACCTCGCCCCATCTTTCTTTTTCCGTCAGCAATATCTTGCATATTTCTGGGCATCCATTCACTTTAGGAGGTTCCGCTTCATGAGGTAAACCATCGGGCCTCCGAGGCCCTCGTATCGGCGGACATTGTATCGGAGTAACAGGAAAAATAAGCGAGTGTTCCAAGAGGTCCTTCCAAAGGTCTGCTTTCTTGGTCTCGAAATGTTTGGTCATCATATCTGCGATCTGCTCTTTTGTTCCTACATATTTAAGCTCGATATGTTCAATTTGACATGTTGCGCATATCAAATCCAGATTGATACGATGAGTACGATGAAGATGACGAAGTGCTGGTGTACGTCCTTTTTGGACAATTTTGATAACGGCCTGGTTATCCTCCAAGACGATAAGTCGTACTTTCGGTGCACTGATCTCTGGAGCTGGCTCTGGATCCACGTGTAGTACGGTACCTTCATGGGATATTGTACGTCTCTTTGGAGTCGTAGGCAAATCCGTATTTAGCGGTAGTTGCCTACGGCCAGGAGAAGATCCCCGAGTAGGGGGTGCCTTGCGAGGCGATGGTTTACGCTTCTTTTTGGCTGCCAATGTAGGACACATCGCCGGGTCAACGTGTCGATGGCAACTCAGGCATGTATTCTTCTCTTTGCATGTTTTGGCAACTCCCACCACGGCTTCCCAGAATGATAGTAGTGGTAACCCTTCCAGTCGTAGTGCGGAATCGAGAGCAACGATCTCCGATTCAGTAGATGAATGTGAAACAACCGTTTGTTTCTTACATACAGCGTTGACTGGAAAGAACGTATTGGGTCCAACAAGCGCAGCAAAAACACCGGTAGTGGATTTGGATGATGTAATGCAATCAGCGAACGAGGCGTCAGTGAAGAGCATGATGGATAACTTGTCTGACGAATCGCCTATCCATCCGTGTAAGCAATGTGTACGCGTCGTTTTGATGTAGCATATCAACCGATGTAGACGTTTGTCACATGTAGTATTCCATTTGGTAATTTCTCTGGCCAACATACATACCGGATGTAGAAGATCGAAGCGACAGCAACGTGCCAAGTACAGGATCTTCATTAATACACTTGCCGCGTCCTGGCCGAGAACGCCCTCGTCTGAATAGTCGGACTCAGCGAAGGAGGTGTTCTCGATGCCAGGGGTCTCTGCGTCGGGTAGATCATGGTATGTGGCGGGTATGGTATTGGTAGAAGTTGTGTCGATCGATTTTGCTGGGCTGGATGATCTTGTCCGTGCGTTGAGCACACTAGTAGGTCTGGCGACCGACCCGGAGGAAGATGGCGATTTGGATCGCGAAGCCCTCGGCGAGTCGGATCGTTTCCGACGTGACCCTTTTCCCTGGGCGCGCTTGGAGGCGCATTCCAGGTACCGCTCAATGCACTGATCTGTAAAACCAAGCATGTCATGTCGAATACCACGAACGTGTTTTGCCGTATTGTATTCTTTCTCGTTGTGTGCAGGTAGCATAGGGCGTATTGTGGACATTCTTTTGTCGAAGATGCTCTGCGGTACGTCATATGCTTGGTGTCCACAACCCAAATATTGTGTGTATGGAGTAGGTGAATCCAAATCGATACCGCTTTTACGAATATAATCCCAGCCAGTCTGTAGATTATGAGCTGGGCCGGCCAATTTGAAATCGTCCACATATACTGAAAGTATCAGTCCCAGTTTGTTGTGTCTCCATACACATTCCCATCCTGAAATAGGCTCGAAACCGACGCTTTCCAAGCATGTACGGCATTTTCGTTCCCAAAAGACACCTGCAAGAGGGTGTCCGTATAGTGCCAATCGCAATCGGCACACTGGGTTATTGTATTTTGACCATGATGTCGGTTGTCGCCATTTAGGTATAGTAATCCAAGTATCAACTGGATCAATTCGTCCGTCGCCGTATAATAATGCCTGCGTGTAAGCTCCAGGTGCGTCACTTTGCTCTCCCGCATATTGCGGTAATAATGCAGTAGCATCGCAAAGTTTGGAAGCCTCTATATGCGAAGCACTGGAAGCGGCGTCGGCGAATATGGCGGCCAAACCAGTTTCATCTTTGCCTGTATTGCCCTGAACCACCACTCTGCCCTTGAATTTACGTAGATCAGGAGGAAGTTCTTCATGTTTGACTGAAGATAATTCCAATATATTGAAGAAATGCACCTTTGTTCCATTGCGAATAGCTTGTGACTCAATGTCAGCTTTTTCTGCAACAGTCTCCAACATCCATGTTTGTTTCATTTCCAATCTCTCGTATTCTTTTCGTAGGGCTTCTTGTGCACGTGGTTCTGCGGCAACTTCTTTCTTACTCAGGTTTCTGGTAACTAATGCTGGGCGTGACCATGTCGAATCTGGTATTTTATCTCTGTGTGCCGGCATGTAGTTGGTCTCACGTGGCATGGTTGGTATTGCTACCGACTGGGTGAACTTGCGTATGAGCGGGTTCAAAGTCCCAAAGTCGGTTCCTTCATTATCCACAAATACCAAAGCACGTTCTTCTCCATCGTGCTGTTGTGGTAGTTGACGGTAGTATAGTACCGTGGTAATGTCACGTGGCCCACCAGGTAATTTGGCATACAGTATTTCTTTGTTTGTCACGCCTTTGACATTCTCGTCGCGGATGACGTCACCATTGTCAGTGTCGTATGTAATCCGTCGTTCCACAGTATTCCATGTGGGTCCGCCTGATGTAGTAGTACGGAAATTGTTGACCTGTTTATCCTGTCTTGTCCACACTCTCAATGCAGCACGATCACGAATTTCACGGGCTCGTTTAACGTCGTTGGCGTAATCGATCTCTTTCTTTTGCTGTCCACGAGAGAGTGTTTTCCAATGCTCGGGGAGAACATGATCAGGGCGTGTAGTAGTCTGCACACGTGTCTCGCGTCCACGAACCACCATTTTGCCGTCTGGCGTTATTTTTGGAAGCTCATAGAACTGAATCGTGCCTGTCCACGGCTCGCTCAGCTCCCTGTGGTCGTTGGCGCTAACACCATCCCAAACATCTCGGAAGTTACTTTCGCCCTCGAAAGTAGAAGTCGTTTTGAAATCTCGTGTCACGTCGAGTTGGTCAACAGGTACTGGTATATTCATGACGTCGTCCGTTGGGATGAATAGTTTCTTTCTTGGGGTACGAATGTGTCTGATGACGCAATATCCACGCTGTTCCCAGTAGTCTGGCTCCGGCGCTGGTGCAGCAACTTCGGAAGCCGATGTCTGGATATCAATAGCGTTATCTTCCGTTGTCATCATGGACGGATCATCCCATTCTTTAGGGTAAGAAAGTGGAGGATCAGGCATTGGCTTGTCACCCAAGGGTCGAGAAGTAGATGCCTTCACCTCGTCGTGTGCCTCAGGGTTATGATGTCTCAGAGTACCATCTTTCACGGGGTAGGTGAACTTGCCATCAGGAATGATGATGTCTTTGACTCTGTGCACATGACACAGATCACCATCAGGATTCTTGGCGTATGTAGCCGTGTCCAAAACAAGGTAGTCACCTGACCATCGTCCACCAGAGTGTAAGTGGTATCCCATGAATAACCCTTCCCGAGTGTTTTCTTTAAATTTTGCAGTCTCGTTGTTAATCTCGGGGTTGAGGCATTTCCAAAATATCCGAGCACCGAATGGTATGCAGTGCCCAGGAAAGCTTTCGCCAAATCTTATTTCATGAGCTGTCTTTTCTGCATGCTCCTCTTTGAGGGCAGCAACGCCCGTGGATGTATGCACAAAGTTGTGTCCACAGCAAAAGGCTTGCATGGCCTCTTTCCACCATTCGTGTCCCAGACCAGACATATGTAACACAGCTCTGGTACCAAGGATGACAATTTTGACAACCGCTCAATCAATCCATTTGTCTGTGGACGATGTGGCGTACTCGTGTCGTGTCTCCATCCCAATTGGCGGCAAGCTTTCTGAAGCTCTCCAGAATTGTCTGTGTAGATATGCTTCACCTCATCGTTCGCGGCGATGAACTGTTGAAAGGATGCCTTTGTAGTAGCTGCGTCTTTGTGTAGCGCTGGGTAGGCCATGAAGATGCCAGTATATCTGTCAAGGACAACAAGTGCATATTTGTCGCCATGTTTGTCCGCGGCATCGTCTTTGGCCAGTACGATATGGTCAGCAGTTAGAGCTTCACCGAACTTCTTCGGGACAAAAGCTTCGTAGGCGTTATCCTCTTCGGTGGGGTCTGCCGGTGGATGTGGTTTGCGCTGTCGTCTACACGGGGCATTCTGTGCCATCGTACGAGAACAGATCTCACAGTCGGGATGTTTTGGGCTGTGAGTCATGTAATGCATCGGGTCGATCGGTTTCTTTTGTCTGTTGGGCAGAACTCGATCGTTGTCTGGATGCGTTCGTGTGGGTGTCTCTGTCGGTATGTCGTTGTCTGCTTGAGCTATATCGAACCCCCCGCATTGTGGAGGAGAACACTGCATCTGAGACGTAGGCGAGTCGGTGGTCGTGTCCACGTTGGTCTCGTCTGTTCTTGTGTCGGGAGGTTCTTCGACCGTGATGGTCCGTGCTCCTCCTCCCTCTCCGACATGTGGTCTCTTGGGGCAGGTCCCTATGTGGGGTCGTAGCTCGTCTGCAGTGGTTGGTTGCTCTGTAGTTTTGCAGCACCAACAAGTGTCGTTACAGCGGGCGGATGAACGCTTTCGCTGACGACGGCGGGGTGCTGACGAAGTGCATAAACGTGGTGGTGGTATCCGTGTTAAGTCGTCAAGTCGTAACTCTGGCACTCGATTGTTGACTGGAATCTTATACCATTGGCCCCCCGGATCCTGAAGCATGTAGCCCAGCTCAGGATCCCAAAGCTGTCGAAAGCCATCAACCTCGATCAATTTTCCAACTGATAGTAATGATGGGCAGTCTGGTAAAGCAAGGGCTGAACTATGCAGTCCAACTTCGGGTAGCCGTATGTCGTAGTGCTCGTTGACGGTACGATCACCATTTGCAGTTTCCAGAATATGCTCTTCGCGAATAGATATGCGATCCGACTCGGTCTGCGTAAGTTCATGTTTTCCCTGAATATGATGGGCAGAACCACTGTCAAGAACCCAAGACCTTGTCAATGCTGCAGTCGAGCGTGGAGTGTCGACTTGCTTTGTCGTTGTTGTCGTCTGGGCAGTCTTTGATGACTGCTTGACAGTGTCGTCATGCTTTCGGATCGCAGTTGGTGTGGCCACCGACTCTTTGTTGTGTCGGTAGTCGTACAGTTCGTCGTACCATAGTTGTGCCTCTTTTTGACATTCTCGTAAGGCCTCTGCACTATCATCCCACCATTTTTGTGGTAATGGATCTGGTACTTTGACGATGTCACCCTCATTCGGCAGCTCTTTCCACCTGTCCAGTCTGGCTCTGCCAGATATGGTATGGAAATAGTAGTCCACGTTGCGTACGTCGAAGCGTATCCGACGACGTATCTTGGTAGATGTCGTTGTGGCCTTGGTGTTGGCCATGAGGGTCTTGTCGCGGATGACGTAGCTGCGGTCTGAACGGCGTGAATGTCTAAAGTTGGCAGGAGAACGTGCTCTAGTGTTGGGTGAACCACGGGACGATCCGCGGCTCGGATACCGCTTGCCACGTCCTTTGTCACTGCCATATGATCGATCACGGCCGCGTGGACTGCCACGTCCGCCGCCACGATTGTCTCGTCCTCGGGAGGTAGATCTCGAAGATCTGTCGTAACGACTTCTCGATTGGCTGCGAGAGTCTTGGGGCCTCCTGGATGTGGAACGGGATCGGTCGTATTGGCGTCGGTTGTCACGTCCCTGTCGCGAATCGCTTGCGTAGCGAAACCCCCCGCGTTGTGAAGACCGTTGGCTTCCTGATCCGCGGGATGGTGATCGGCCACGGCTGTCCTGGCTGGAAGTCCGTGGTCGACTCGGGCTTCGTTCAGGAGTCTTTGCACCAGGTGCGAGATGAGCGTATTTGCATTTGTCGCCTTTTGTGCACTTGTTCTGTGCGAAACCCTTGCACTGTGCGACGTGCGGGTAGTTACACTTATCACCTCTGGTACATGTGTTGCGCTTGGCAAAATCGAAGCAGAACGGCCTTGATGCTGGCTTCTTGTGATTCGCAGGAGTGGACATACTACGGCGGGGGTTGCCACCAGCCGTTGATGTTCTGGAAGATTTGTTGTTCTTCCAATCCCTGGAATATGTATGTAAAGCCTTGCACCGTTCACCATTGCGACAATTGCCTTTCTTCCATGCAACGCACACGTTAACCTGAGATCGTGTCTCGTGTTCGTACCGTAGCTTGTTTTGATTCTTCTCCAATTGTTTAATCTCCAGTACGTCCAGGACACGCTGTCGAAGCCAACCGTAGGTACGATTCGGGTCGCTCATCTTCATGCGCTGGTACTCGTACATGTCTTGTTTCATCCATGCATGTCTACGAATCTGTGTGCGGAATAGCGATTCCAATATCTTTGGATCGGGTACTTCTCGGCATTCCAAGAGTAAGGCGTCCCAATCGGTAATGAAACGTTGCAAATCTTCGTCTCTCATCCTCAGTTCTTTAAGGCGCTCGAAATCGTGCAGGTCGTCGTCGACGTCTGTCACTTTGTAGGACTGTAGGATATGCCAGTATATCTGGCGTCCTTTGAGCATGCGTCCTGCTTTGTGCTCTCTGGTCTCGATGAGCCTGATTTGGTAGCGTAAGTCTGAGGATAAGATGTCGCTCAGAGCGGTTGCGAGTTTGCAATCGATGCTCTCAAAGTCTCCACTGTCTTGTAAATCCTCGAATGTGCATTCGGGTTGTTCTGCCACGCATAGGAAGGCGTATGCTTTGGATGGTCGCCCTGAGGCGGCCCCGAAGTTCTTCCGCACTCTTTGCTGCCACTCCAGCAGCTGCGTGATCTTAGGCAAGACAGGTACACGGACGGTGTCTGACTCCTTGATAGGCGTCGTAGTATGGACCGACACCGCAGACGCTGGCTGTGAGGGTATCGGTGCACCGTCGATGGTTGGTTCTGTGCGCACAGGAGACACATGGCGTGTCTGTGCAGAAGCTGCCGCGGAGGCTGCTCCTGGAGATGTGCGTCGTTGTTGTCCTGCTGAAGCTTGTGGTGCTTCGGCGGACACTGCCGTCGGCCTGTGCGGGTCGGCTGCAGGTCGAAGGTGAATGTTGGTGTCGTTAGTGTGGTCGATCAGCTGATTCGTCCAACTCGTCATGTCTTCTTGTATTTGACCCACCTTTTGGCGCGTATACTCATCAGTATCCCGAGACCGTTGGGAATGCCGATCAAGCCGATGCTCGCATGCTCGGAGACGGGCGCTTTGTGCCTCCACCTCGCTTTCCAGACGTGCGAGATAACTCTCAACACGTACCTTCTCAGTATCTCTTTCATGAATAACCTGGGAGAGCTCTAACTGCGTGTGGTCCGCCGCCTTCTCAACCTCCTGCAACCTGTCAGTGAGGCGGGCGAAATCGTAAACCGTGGGAGGAGAATCCAGCTGATCAGTCTGGGCTCGTCCGACACGCAACTCTGCCAGGGCGTCCTGTACACCAGGGAAACGCTGCTCTATGTCAGAGATCCGGTTAGCGAGTGGCTGCACGACAGCGTTGGTCGCATCAAGCCTTTGAGTGATGACTCTCTCAGTACGCTGCAACATGTCGATCAGGTTCGACGAGTTTGTGTGTGCTTCGGTACGAAGCGTCGCCGTAGTGTGGTCTAGGTAAGATCGAAGATCATTGATCTGAGACTGAACGTCGCCGAGGTCTGTGGCCTCGGTTGGGGTTGGTCGGTTACGGAGCTGGTCGTGGATCTCATCGTGTAAAATCCTGACCGCAGAAATGCCTGTGTCGCGTACGATCACAAGTTGTTGCTCCATCTGCGCGAGATAGTTGCGCAGGTTCTCGACCATCGCCGTTCGTTCACCTGAGTGTGACACCTCACGATCAACCTGGTACTGCAGTTCTCCTATGATGCGTCTATCTTCGGCGATCCTGGAATCGATGATCCCTAAGGCGCCGTCAAGATCGCGGCGTATGGCTGCAGTATCCGTGGCATTCGTCTGAACGCTCTGTAGTAGTCCAGAGTATTGGCTGGACACGAAGGTTTCAACCTGGTCTCTGAGCTCAGCTATGTCACCTGCGGCGGACGTCTCCGCCAGCTGGTCGTCTGAGATGGAGAGGTGGGGAGCGTCAGCTTCCCTGTGTCCCCTGTCGCGGGGAGTGCATGGCCTCTGAGAGGCAGTACGCGGGCTCGACCTGCTCTCGCCGTATGGGCCTGGGGCTCCACGGCGGTTGCGCGCGGACGAGCTGCGACTCGGACCATGTGTGTGTGATGTCTCATCCGATGATACCTTGGGGTACCGCGTCTGTGGCTGTGCCGACACTGGTCTACTGAGTTCCTCGAAGGTAGCTACGTGCTCCGCCACAGGGACGGTCGCAGGGCTGGGGGTTCCAGCACCTGAGGTCCATCGGCGGTTAGCGCGGAAGCGCCCTGGAGTATCGAGACCGGTAAGGCTTTCGCCTGACGCGGTTGGGATTGCTCCCGACGGGGAAGGGGAGGGAGGATCAAAGGTCGGCGTGTGAAACTCCTTCCTTCCTGTTCCTACTCCTTCTCCTGTCCCCCCGCGGGCGGCGCTGCGGCGAAGTTCAGCAGCTAGACGCGCCTCGGGTCCTCGGGAGCTGGGGGGGGTATCGGGGACACCAACACAGTCCGCACTAATGCTCTCCAACTCGTCACCGAGCCGTCGCACCGTGGGAGCTTGCGCCGAAGCGGCTCCATTGGGCTCGCATGCAAGGTCACCGCGGGCGAGTCGGTGAAGGTGAGCGTTAAAGGGCTGATAACCTGTGTATGGGGTTGAAGTACAAGAGTACAGAACCCCTGATCCGTTGGTAGAGAGATGGAGGGATAGATGGATATCTTTCCCTCCCAAGCGATCAAGGTACGATCGCTCCAACTCAGTACCTGAGCCCAAACGGCCAGGTGCGGGAGAAGTAAGGATAAGGAGTATATATGAGGGTATTACACGGGTTCCATACACAGGAGGCAACAGGAGGCCCAGGAGGAAGCCCCAGGAGGTCCCCAGGAGACCCCAGGAGGCCCCAGGAGGCTCCTCGCAACTCTGAGCTACGAGATGCCGTTCGGGATGAAGAGGAGGTGGAGGAGGAGGGGGAGGAGGAGAAGGAGGAGGAGATGGAAGGGAGAAGGAGGAGGATGATGTGGATGAGGGAGCAGGCAAGAAGAGTGGGAGGAGGAGGAGGAGGAGGAGGAAAAAGGAAGGGAGTTGCAGGAGAAGACCTCACGGGAAGCGAATGTGACGTGAACTGGTCAGAACGTGTGCGAGAGGTTGTCCAGCCCGTTTCGTTTGAGACATCCTTCCAACACTGAGCTCCAAGATGTCGCCAAAACTGAGCCTATGACAGTGCCGGCCCGACAGCCTACCCGTCGACCAGTTGCGAGAAAGTACGACACCCTCTAGCGTTAGCTTCCTGATAGGCATGCGTCAAACAAGTTTTCGTGTAAACATCTCATGTGCGGGCATCGGGTTATCATGTTCTATCATGCCATGCCAGCCCACACTGGACGGGCACGCAATCGACCTTGGAAACCGCAGTGGGTTTAAACATCCTGTTTGGGGATACTGCACTCTGGCTATAATTTCTTTTTTTCGAAGACGGAGAATTCACATGTGGAGACCGCAGTTGTCAGCTCCAACGCTCGCATAATCATCCCATGCGCCCACCCGCACCCTGTTTTGCAAAACGCATGCGGCGGCGATTGCGATGAGTGCTTGGTGTTGGCTGGTACACATCTGCGGCCGCGCTAGCCAGCGCATGCTCGCGCGCGCAGCGGCAAGCTAGTTAGGCGCGACCGACGCGGCCATGGTAGCGCTGACCTCTGGGCACTTCCCAGCGGGCACGTCAGTGCGAGTCGGCGACTTGGGCGGGCGCTGTAGCATGGCAACGTCGACATCGGTAGACACGATGATGATACTAGTGACGCTGGTGACGATGATGGCAACGGCGACGGCACGGCTAGTGGCGGCGCTGATGCTGATCACGCCGGCGACGATGACGGCGTCCTTGCGTCGGCGATGAAAGTTTTGGAAGGAGTTCGACATGCGCGCGCGGCCGACGCGCGAGTGGCCAGCATGATACTCCTTGACACTGGTCGTGACCCCCAGTACGCGCGCAAGGTCGTTCGAATGATGCCGACCTGCGGCGCGAAAGGCCCGTTTGACAGAATTTAGCGAACATGGTAAAACCTATGATGCTGTTGGGAATTCGCAGGAGCGCGAGCGCAATTTCTTTGCAAACTGATGTTGCGCAACCATGTGCTTTTACATATGTTTTCGGGGCACTCGATTTTGAAATTCTCACGAAACCTATGGGTGATTGAAAAATTCCGGCATGCGCGCGCAGCGACGGGCGCGTGCACACTTCGTCCCGTGTGTTGCAAAGGATTCGTGCGACAACACGCGCGCAAGGGTGTTCAAACGAATTCGGCATGCGCTCGCGAGAGGCCCATTTGGTAGCATCTTACGAAACAATTGCCAAACCGATAGTTGTCCTAAGAACTCGCAAGAACGCGAGCGCAAGCTTGTTTTGAAATGTCTTCTTGAGACGCCATGTGTTTATATATATATGTATATTGATGTAGATATTCGAAACATTCGATTTTGAAATCGTGGAGGAACCTAGGAAGTGTTTGAAGGATTCCGGAATGCGCGCGCGACAACGCGCGCGTGTGCACTTCGTCTCATGTTTGATCATCTGTTCCAAATCTTACTATTTGTGTTAAGCGAGTGTGCGCGCATAGTTTTTCAAATGATAGAGGGGAAACCATTACCAGTTTGGATGCGATGATGCGAATTCACACTTGGGATCGGCGATCGGGCATAATCATACGTGCATTGCAATACAAAAAGGTGAACAGTTACGTCCGGGGGTTAGACCCCAACACTCTTTGAAATGGGAGAGTATTTGATTTGCGTTGCCTTGTTTGGTTGTGTTGCATTGTACAGATCCGAAGCAGAATTAGCTTTGGTGGCCGAAGCGCATTCCCCAAGACGGAAGGCAGCGCATCGGAACAGACGGCGCGGCGACATACGTGGTGCAGTCGAACGGCGGCGACGAGCGGCGACGCCGGCGACGGGGCGGCGACGGCGACAACATGGCCGCCAGAGCGACAGACAGGCCCAGACGACGGGCGGCGACGAGGCGGCGACGGGGCGGCGACGGCGGCCCCATAGCTGGCAGACCCGCCGTCAGGCCCAGTTCCTTGGAACAGAAGAACCCCGAATGATAAGCAATACACATAACCGAACACCACGGAAATTAATCTCACAGGGATAATACAAATCGGGGTCGCGAGGGGATTATAAATGTTGCCTACCGGAGGCCAGCATGTGGGAGGAGAAAGAGATGATGTTAAGAGGACCGAAAGCCGAGGATCGAGGATCGAGAATCGAAGTCCGAGGATCGAGGATCGAGATCCCAGAGTCGAGGATCGAGGTCCGAGGATCGACGGCGGCGAGGTCCGAGGATCGAGGATCGAGGAACGATTCGCTTGAGACATCCTCGACAACATCTTCGCTTCGTTTGATGTTGCTATCTCAACATAAGAAGGAAATTAACATCGATGGTGAACTTTGCATAATGATAAAACAAATTCGGCCTCCGCGCACCGCGCCCCTGACCAAACTCTTCTTGGTCGTGGATAATCAACTCTAACCTGGAAAGGGGGGTCCTTTTTAATCATCGGCACAAGGTTACCCCGAATCCTTTGGGAGTGGCCATAAGTTAGCCGAAAAGATTAAGGATATGGGGGTCTCTTTTGCATATGTCTCAGACAACACCACCCACATGTTTAGGGATGACCCTAAAACCGAGGACCTAAGTTAGGCCACGAATTCATTGTGTCATGAGGGTTGGGGGGTGCATTCTGCTTAACGACCTGAGTGCAAGCACTGTTTGCGGAATCTCTAACCCCCCCCCCGGCCCGAATAGATTCATATCCACCGCCCGCCGAGGCTCCCGAAGCTCGATCCCCCAAGGCGGCGGTTCTGGATTAATCATCGCCTCGGACGCTGAGCAACCCGCCTCGACGCTGAGAGACCCGCCATGAGAGGCCGCGGGGACAGACATGGCTGCGGCAACGGCATGCTCTGAGGACATCCGTTTGTGATTTGCGATAACGCCCGTTACCAGCCTCGCCCCCCCCCGTCCCCCTGATAACGTCACGCGCGAATCGTGACGTTACCAGTCCCCTCCCCCTCCTCCCCCCCCCTGTCACGCCCGTTCATCACCAGTGGATAAAACAATGGTCTCAGACCTCCTCCCCGCGAGATGCTGCGGCACGGGCGTTCGAAAAATCACGAACAAGTCTATTTCTCACGATCGCCGCTGCGTGCCCGCATTTCGGCATATGAGAAGTCCTGGCGCACATCAAACACATTAAGCACTCAGGGAAGCGTATCGACACGACAGAAAGCTGGGTCCCAACGTATTGCCGCCCCTGGGGAGCTGACAGCGGCACGAGGTGTACCGTGAGCGACAATAAAAGAGCTCTGGCATGGGACCTGTGGCCCAGAAGCAGAGCGGGGGGGATTCAACGAAGGCCTGTTCTCCCAGACGGGGGCCTGCCTGGTCTCAGCTTACAGCAGATTTGAATCGGCGCACTTAGCACAAACCACAACCATGTCCCCCTACGAATTTTGGACGAAAGAATACAAATCCGCCGACCCTGTCGGCGTAAGGAAGACGCATCCTGGTGTCGTCGTCTTGCGCGGATCACCGTCGTCGTCGTCGTCGTCGTCGTCGTCGTCGCCCGAAATAAAAGGAAATTGAACACGAAACATAAGGAAATCGTAGTCGTGGCGAAGCCCCTCCCTACCCTCCCCACCGGGGGGCGTGGGGGTGGAGGGGGGGTGGGCGGGGTGGGTGGGGGGGGGTCCCCCCGGGTGACCCTCTCCCTCCCTCTCCCCTCCCCCCTCCCTCCTCCCCCTCCTCCTCCTCTCCCCTCGCCTCCTCCTCCTCTCCTCCTCGGCTCCTCCTCCTCCTCCTCCTCCTCCTCCTCCTCCTCCTCCTCCTCCTCCTCCTCCTCCCCTTCCTCCTCCTCCTCCTCCTCCTCCTCCTCCGCCTCCTCCCCCGCCACGTCTTCATTTACCTCCGACGTCTTATCACGCATCCCGTCACCCTCGAGGGCCGAAGTATCCAGGGTCGGCGGCACTGGCCGTAAGGCCTTAGCAATACCCCAAAAATGCACAAACAGTAGGAAAACAATGCTCGACAAATCGCCCCCAGACTATTTGTTTGCCTATGTTTGAACCTTCCTCCTGTAGGGGCAGGCCCGACGTAAAACTTATACCGCTCCCTGCCAAGGGGAGGCTGCTGGACAGGGAGGAATCCACGGGCTCAGCCTTCGCATCTCCGCGGCCGCGCCTGCGTTTGGGGCCGCGGCGGTCTGCTGAAAACTTGGACCACCCCTGGAGAATCCTGCGATGAGCCTCTGCAATTCACAAAAGCACCAGAACCATGCACTTCTAGAGCTCAACGCGGAATTCTCGGAGCCGCGATCTGAACCCGCGGCCGTGCCCGCGTTGGGGCCGCGGCGGGTCTGCTGAACCCTCGGCCCCCCTGGGAGAATCCTGCGACAGGCCTCTACGATAAAAACACTAGAAGCATGCACTTTCGGTTAGGTCTGGCATGTCCCCCTCCAGGCGGATTTAAACTAAGGAAAATTGAAAAATAGTCAAAAGAAGCCCCGAAATGGTCAAATATAATCCAAAAATCGTCCCCAGACGGTTTTCGAATGTTTTTGAATATTCCCCTGTAGAGGGACACGCCCGACTTAAACCCCTGCCACCTTGAATCGATGTGCATGCAAGTTTCTCACACTCGAGATTACGCTCCCGAGGGGCCTCGAGGCCCCCAAAAAGATACCATAATGCACCTCCAGAGGCGCCTCCAACAAGCGCCCAAGCACGAGGCAACGCCACAGCCGTACCGACGCTCGGCCAGCACAAGGCAGTTCTCCGGAGGCCCTCAGGGGGAGCTCGGTACGGTAGGTTCGCGCGGCGTCGGCGCCCGCAGAGGTTTTTGACACAGCGTCGATCCTTTTTCAACATCGAACAGATCGCGGCCCCGATCGTTCAAGATTGAATTCCGTGTGGTCCTGTGGCGTTCGGTGCTTCTGCGGCGTTCTACCGTGTGGAATTCAACCTTGTACGCCTTCGCCGGCGTCGGCGGCGCGCCATCGCCGCGTGAACCTACCGTAGAATTATGCTGCATTCGGCGGAGGGTCGAGGGGGAAAGTGAGACAGCGAAGGCCGTCTCAGAAGGCGGCGGGGCTTCTGAGAGGGCTTCGGAGGCTTCTCAGAAGGCTGGAGGCCGTGTGAGCCTCCTGCGCAGGCCCGCCGATGCATGCATTTCGATGGCTCGCTGGCACGGCGTCGGGGTTCGCCACAGGTAGCTGCATACCTACCTGCGTAGGCTCCGACACATACATAAATACCAGACTCGAAATCAAGCATCTCAACAACCACATGCCTCGTTACTCTCTGAAGGTGGTCTTAACTCCTGCATGTGCTTAGTTCTACACGCTTAGTTGAGTGGTGGCGCGAATGCATGAGCCTGCTTCAGCTGAGTTGAGGAGGACTTCTGATCCATCCACCGCGATGGCCGAAGAACGAAGCAAATTCGTCGACCGCGTGCTCGCTTCTGCACGTCCGCTGAACAATGCCCAACGAATCCCGATTCGCCACTGAGGTCAAGCAGCCATGCTCGGGGCCAGCAAACCACGATCAACAGAGGATGCGGTCTGTGATCGGCAGTCCCAACAAGGACGTGTAGTGTCCTGGATCTGCAGCGCAGGAAGCCCATCGTCAGTCTGGAGTCGGACACTAAGGGGGGAGGCGCGAGAGGGGACGTGTCTGCAGCAGGACAAGCCGAGCGAAGCGCTGGGGAGTGAGCAGGAGTAAGAATATGAGTTCCAAGATTGGGAGGATGGGTACGAGACTACATTGCAAGATGCACATATCTTGCTGGAGTCAAAGGCCAGCAGAACAGCCCAGGACCGGAAGCCAGAAGGGCTAGAAAGCCTATTGTCGACTTGGGCCAAATTACTTCAACATGCCAGAAATCGCCCGCCTAGATTCACATCTGGCTCACAAATCTGACCGTCCAACATGAAGGACCTGGGTATTGGGACTCGGCGGTGGCGCCACAGGGGGATTGGGGCTACTGATAAGCGAGAGCACCGCAGACTGGCGAGCCTGCACCAAAAGATGGCAAAACTCATGATGACCAAATGACTCGGAACTCAATTGATTGGTCTCCAGGACAGTCGGAAAAATGAAACAGAGCCGGCAAGCGTGAGTTGGAATCGCGGGACATGAGATGCCGAACGATTTGCAAAGATAATGCATCCCGAAAGAGCTGATGTCGCCAAGCTGCGAATCATTCGCACCTTTCACAACACACTGTCTGAATTAGAAACGCATGGCTTCTGCAAATGGTAGCAACATGGGTGGGTCGATGGTCCTCCTGACCCATCTCCAAGATCAACGACCTACGGCATTCGCAATCGTAAATCACTGTCAATGTATTGACGATTCCATTGGCATGCAGTCAGCTCGAAAGAAGTGTATGCTCGATTCCGCGGCTTGTCACGAGTGACGATTTCCAAACACTATGAAACCATGCATGGCATGCAAATGATAGTCTACCTCAATCGTGCCACCGTGATGGAACTCATGCATACGAACTACGCTCGCGAACGAGTCGACTGACTGGCCCGACGCGCCAAACCAACCTGAAGCGTATTGACCAACTCCGGAAACCCTGAACTAGATGTTACTCAGCGTGGGCCCAATAAGTAAGTCGTTGCACTGTGAATGTGCAAGCTGCGTGGTGCAATCATGGAGTGAAGACTACATGATGCAAGCAATGCGGTGCAATCTATGCGGTGCCACAATCTGCGTGGTGAAAGCTGTGTAGTGTAATATTTGCGGTCCAAACTATGTGGTGTGAGATATGCGGACCAGTCTAAGTGATGCAGGCTCTGTGGAGTAAGGGATGTGGTGCAAGCTACGTAGTGCGGTCCTACGTGGTGCAAGGTACGCGGCGATGCAAGCTGTGTGGTGCAAGCTACGTAGTGCACGCGGGACACCCGCGAGGCGTCACGGGCCCACAACGTGGCGACAACCCCGCTGTACCGGGGCGCCCACGAGGCGACACGGGGCCGCAGCGTGGCGACCACCCCCCTCCCCAAATGCAAGCACTGTATGGGGAGCAGGTATGCGCAATTAACTCAAAAGGGCGCTTCTTTCATGTGCCCGCTTCCGCCGCCATCCGCTGGTGGAGTCGCTCCATTTTCCCTTGCGCTGCCCCTGCGCCAGCCTTCCGCCGAGGAAAAGATGGCAGCTCTTCGATCCATCGAAGCCGAGGCACTTTCGGAACGCCCAGTGGGCATGGCCCCACGCGGCCCGCATGGTTGCTGCCCGACCTGAGCTCGCTGTTTGATATCTGTGAGGGCGGTGACCGCGAGCCAGTCGGCCCACCCTCCCCCGCCCAACAAGATGAACCGCCAGCGGGTATCGCCCAGTGCCCAGCAGGCCTTCCCTAGCCGAGCCTGGTCTCGGCAGCGCTTGGGGAACACATCTATCGCCACACCTCCTCCTTCCCTGCAGAAGGTCGGCATGAAGGACAAGGATCCCCAGGGAAACAGATCCAGGATCCGGCTTTTCGCCCCGAATCGCTTCTGACAGTCCAGGGGCCCGTGTCAGCGCCCCAAGGAACGACAGCAAAACGGAGCGACAACACAACGCACGCAGGTCCCTCAGGACACTTCCACGAGGAGGAGGAGGAGGAGGAGGAGGAGGAGGAGGAGGAGGAGGAGGAGGAGGAGGGAGGAGGAGGGAGGGAGGGAGGAGGAGGGAGGAGGAGGGAGGAGGAGGGAGGAGGAGGGAGGAGGGGAGCAGCAGTTGCACGTCGGGGTTCTGACTACCGCTTGCCTCCGGAACTGGGAGGCTCTCCCGGTCTCTGGCCGCCAACGGCGCCCGTGCCTGCCCGTGGCCTCCCCGTGCGCAGGGCGGGCTTCCCGAGGCTGCGCCTCCTTTGCGCCCGTGCCCCGACGGGCGCCCCGTGCGCCGAGGGGGCTTCCCGAGGAGCCGCCGCGCTGGCGCCCGTGCCCGCCCGTGGGCGCCCCGTGCGCGCTCCGAGTGCCAGGTGGGCTTCCCGGAGACTCGCCGCGCCGGCGCGCGTGCCCGCTTGCACCACACAGCTTGCACGGCATAGCTCACACCACACAGCTTGCACAGCATAGCCTGCAGCGAAAGGCCTACACCACATAGCTGACACAACATCAGAGGGCAGAAAATCCGGCCCCCCTAAGAATCACCCCGACAAGCGAAGCCGTAAACGCACCCCAGCGAGGAATCGAACAGAGCAAGGCTTTCAATACACACCCAGGGCCGTTTAGTAAACGCCAATTGTCCGGTCTGGGTGGTTGCTTGCTCGCCACACGGCCCACACCGCAACGCTTACACCACATGACTTGCACTCCACAGCTTCCACCTCGACACTACAATCATCATCTGTTTGGGAGTCGAACCCTGGCTAACATCGCGTGCGCGCGCATGTTCGGAGATCCGTGGCGGATTTCTGACATCGGCGCTGCGCTCCCCTCCCTGGCGCGCGAAGGACGCCCGGGAGGGGCGGCGCCGTCCGAGAGTCCAAGTTTACGAGGCTGCCTTCGTGACGGAAGCGGTTCGAGGAGGCAGGAGGGAACCGGATCTGAGGTCGGAGCCTCCGACGCGAGATGGGAGGCGAAGGAGGCGAGGGTGGCGGGCGACAGAACTGGCTCTTCGATCGCTGGGGCAGCAGTGTTCGAGGACAGAGGGCGAGGGAGGCGGGAGGAGAAGAGGAGAGAGGAGCAGAGGGGAGACGAGGTCGAGGGAGGAGAGGGGAGGAGGAGGAGGAGGAGGAGGAAGATGGAGGAGGAGGAGGAGCAGGAAGAGGAGGAAGAGGAGGAAGAGGAGGAGGAGGAGGAGGAGGAGGAGGAGGAGGAGGAGGAGGAGGAGGAGGAGGAGGAGAGGGGAAAGGGAGGGGACAGAAGGAGGGGCGGGACATCCTGAGAGCCAGTGGGGGGCGCCACCACCGCGAACGGCAGGGAACGAGGGAAGGGATCGGGGAACAAATTATGGCATAAACCAAACATCCAGAGTGCGAGCGGATTTCTTGGACCCCCTCCCTGGCGCACGGAGCTCGCCAAGGGCGGCGCCAGAGGCGCCGTCAAGGGAACCCGAGCGCGGATCCGAGAAACCCGCGCGGAACTCGGAGAAAACATGTGAATGCCGCTGTTTGCTCTTCGAAGGCAGGGAGGGGGAGCGAGGAGGCGTGGGGAGGGAGGAGTTTTCAATTCCACCTACAAGGGGATTTTTGGCGAACAAGTAAATATTCAAAACATGCCCCCAAAATTCGCAAAACAAAGAATCGAACATCGTCCCCAAACTATTTTTACAAATTTAAAATGTTCCCCCTGTAGAGGGACACGCCCGACTTACGAGGAGCGGGGGAACGCGGTGCAGAGCTCACAGCGCGATATCCCCCCCCGCGCTCGCGCCGAGGCGAAGGTGAAAGTGGGGGTCTGGCGCAGGGTCCCGGCAATGGTGCCTCGATATGGGCCACGCATGGGCGATACATCCTCCACTGATGTCTTCGGCGGGGGAACCAATTGAAGCTCTCCGCCTGCACCCATGCGCGAAAATTGAAGGTAAACGAAACAAGGAGGCGGGGGGCTCGGGCAAGGCGACAAAGGCAACGTGCGCTGAGCGCGCAAAAAGAAAACGTTGGAATAAACGAAAGCGGTGAGGTGAGTGTCAGAATCTGCCCAGCCAATCTGACACGCGGAACACTGCCCCTGCGTTTGGGGGATCTGTAGGGCCAAAGCAAAAATGTGAATTCACATGGTGAGGAAAAGGAATATGTGAATTATCACTCTGGGAAAACAGGAAAATGTGAATTCACAGTTTGGAACAAAAGAAAATGTGAATGCACTTTTTGGAACTCTGCTTATGAATCTTTTCGAGGGGGCCAGAACGTGAATTCACATGTTGGGAAAAAACGAAAGTATGAATTCCCACGTTGGAAAAATGGAAATGTGAATTCACATGTTGGGAGAATCGCGGGACCCATTCCAAATCTGTCTTGGGGATCGACATGTCATCGTTTGGGAAAGTACCCGATCATGAATCGCACGCTCACCACACGCTTGCGCTCCACTTCGCCGCCCCACGCGCGATATGCAAGAACGCCCGCACGCATGAACGATAATGGATGGACGGCGCGTTTGCCCGCGCGGGCAACGCGCGGGCACGAACGACTGGCCCTCCATGACCGCCAACACTGGATGCCAATCATACCCGATCACATACATGAGCGATATATTGAACCTACATGGGCCATTCAGCCCCCATTCCCTGACCTTCCAGGAGGGCTAAAAAATGGCACCCGACGTAAAAACCTATCCCAGAGCTGTTCTACGTCTTGGTTTCAGGCTGTTTCGTATCGTTTTTTAGGGTTTTAGGCCTCCAGTGCTAAAAAATAGCTCTCTGGAAGGTCAGGGTTGAAGACCCCCTGTTGCAGACCCCCTGGCCCCAGGGCGCGCGCGAGGCGAGGCCGGCCCACGCGCTTCCGCGGCAGAGACGCACGGGGACGCCCCGCCCTGGCGGCCCGAACACCAGCATTGACGGCCGGCTCCGCCGCCGCCTCTGGGGCCCTCTGGAGACCCGCTTCCGCCCGGAGGAGGTCCAGGGAGGCCTCCAGAGGCCCCATGGGGGCACCGAATAATAAAAGACGCGCCACGCCATCGATCCTCGGACCTCGATGCCCGTCCCTGCCCCTCCGAAGGAACTGGCGACGCGCACGAGGGGGGGGGGGGAGGGAGGGGGGACGTCTTGGAAGGCAGCGGGCTTCTCAGAAGCGATCGGAGGCTGCGAAGAAGACCCCCGAGAAGGCCCCGATCCCTAATCCTTTCTGTGGAGCGCTCTTCAGTAAGCAGAGCAACGCCTTCCCCTCGCCCTGCCCCTCCCAGCGCGCTGCCAAAGGGAGATTCCGCGTTTCGCAACGTAGGCCCCCGCAGGTCCACACCACTTCCGATGTGTGACGTTCCTGAAGCCAGCTGAGGGCCCCAAAAGGCCGAAGTTGGCCAAACAACTCCCGTCGTGCTGTTTTCGCAACGAGAGGAAGTCTGGGGGAGGGAGGAAGGTATGAGAAACAAACAATGTGCGCGGACTGGCCCACGGGGGGAAGCATCAAGCTTCAAACGGCGATACATCGCCGAGAGATCGGCGATAGGCTTTAGATAGCAAATCCGCATGCTCCTGGGCGGGGTGGGCTATCGGGTCCCTATTGGTGATGAATGGGGGGTCGATGTATCCCCCACTGTTGAGCAGGGACCGACCGTCCCGGCATTTCTATACGCCTACCACGAATTTTTCTTTGAACCGACAAATGTTCGAATAATAAAACAATTTTCTTTGAACATAAGCCTGCTTTGATAAATCATCACAGTCCCAGCCAAACATGTTCTAAGAACGTTTCCTGCAGATCACAAAAGATTACGAACACATTCTTTGGTTGGCCTATAGGCGAGCCAGGACGCTTCGCCACTGCTTGACACCGAGCCTTTCTGCCCCTAACGTTGCCCCGACAATAGGTCGCCAGAGAATCGCCAGAAGCACCCAAACCCCGCAGAGTCCACGATGCCGGCGGCGGCGGAGAGAGGCCACGAGCTGCCCCGCCGAAGGTCACCGAAGGCCGCCGAAGGCCGCCTCCGAAAGCGGGCTAAGCCCTCCGTCGAAGGGCGGCGAAGGGCCGCCGAATGCCTTGGCCGACAGCGAGCTTTAGGTCGGGCCTGTCCCCCTACAGGCGGATTTTTGGTGATTTTTTCAAACAAAAAACACTAGACACTAGACATACCCACCCCCCCAAAAAAAACAAATACTAACAAGAATCGCCCCCATACTACTTTTTGACCATCTTTAAAGTGTTCCCCCCTGTAGAGGGACACGCCCGACTGAAGCCTTGGCCAACAGCGAGCGAAGCCCTCCGACGAAGGCCGGGCGGAGGGCCGCCGGAGGGCCGCCAGCACCCGGGCGCTGCCGGGCGGCGCGCGGAGAGCGAGGGGGCGGGGGCGGCAAGGGCCCGAAGCGATAGCGGGTGATGAGACTGTTGACGCGGTCGCCTGCGCGGGAGCGTCGTCGTCGTGCGTCGTGGCTCGACGTGGCCGCGATCCTGGCGACCCCAGTTGTTTCGAGCTGGCGCTTTCGCGTCTATAGTTTCGGGCCCCGGGGCCCTCACGGATCGAGCCGGCTCGGGGAATGGCGCAGGAAGGTAGGGTCTATGGGGCTCCAGGCTCGACTTTCCACAGCGTCTGGACTTTTTTGAGACGTCGGATCAGGGTTTGGCGCTCGTCGTCGTGAGTTACCATCGTCGTCGTTCGTCGTCATCGTCGCTTGGCGCTGTTGCCGTCGCCGCCGTCGCCGTTCGCCGTCTGTCGCTGTCGTCGTCGGTCGTCGTCGTTCGTCGCTGTCGTCCTCATAGTTCGTCGTCGTCGTCGTCGTCGTCGTTCGTCGTCGTTCGCCGCTGCATTATATTATCCCCCGTCCTTCCTCTCCCGACGGATATGCACACCCACGACCGAGAAGTCGCAGGGGGCGACCCCAACTGCTTGCAAATCTTGTTGCACGGCTCTCCAGCACAATGCCACAAAGCCTTTGGCGACCCTTGGCTGTGATGTTGTTCCTCCCTCTCTTTTCCTCCTCTTCTTCCCTCCTCCGTCCCAATCCCCCCATGTCATCTCACATGCATGTTCACTTTGCGAGTGTAGCTATACCCGCCGTCCACCACTGGTCAATGCATACTGGCTGTATTCCGGCGTGCCTGCCTTCCGCATCATTGGTTTCCACTTTTCTGGCCCTTCGTTTGCCAATGTGCGGTCCAGGCGCAGCTTCTTCCTGTCCTGTCCTGTCCTGTCTCCCAGCGGACATACCTACGTACCCCTTTCCCCGCGCCCCATCCTCCTCATACGCATTCCGCTCCCTGCTCCGACGCAGCTGCTGATTACCCCTCCTGAACCTCCCCAGAGCTCCTCAGAGGCACCCAGAAGAAGACCCTCATTCCTCGATCATCGTTGTTCCTGGACGATCATTCCTCACTCCCAGAACAATCAGGGCAAAACTCGATCATCGTTCCACATTCACCTCCTCCACCCCCTCTCCTCTCCTCTCCTCTCCTCTCCTCTCCTCTCCTCTCCTCTCCTCCTTCTCGACCCGCTCTCGTCGCCAGTGTGGTGCCCGCCCGGCAGCTTCAGTCTCCTCGCCGCGCGGCTCCCTCGCTCAGCATCAGGGCCCCGACACGGGGAGGGGAGGACGACGACGATCAGGGAGAGAGGAGATAGGAGAGCCCTCAACTCTCGGCCTCTAGCGATTCGACCACGAGACGGCGCCGAGCATTCGTGCTTCTTCTTATTCTTCCTCTTCTCGGATCCTGGGGCCCGGCACCAGCATGCGAGAACTGGAGAAGACTTCTGTGCATCCCTCGCTCCTCGCGATATAAGGGGGGCCGTTGCCGGCCCTGGCCGCCCCACCCCTCCCCCACGGCATAACGCCACGACTCGGCCGACCCCCTGGATGCTCTTGCCCCATCCTCCCAAGACCGGCCCCCCCGCCCCCCTCCCGCTCCCGCCCCCCGGGTAGCGCCGGGTGCAACCCAGGAATGAAAAAAATACGCTCTCGGGATCGGGATGAGGAGCTGGCCCTGGGCGAGGGATTCTGGGACGTCCAGGGGCCGGCGACTCGAAGAGATCGAGACGTCGGAGGTCTTGGGAGCCGTTCTCCTTGGGGCCCTAGCAAGTCTACTTGCATGGAAAGGGGAGGAGGGGCCTGGCGAGGTCCGGAAGGGACTCTTAAGCTTACACCCTGCGAAATGCTTTAGAAATCATGGGTTAAGAAATTCATAGTCTCAGAATCTGAATAAAAAACCCAGAAAGTCTATTCAAATCTTGGGATTTACATTGAAACATTAAGAATAATCGAGACTCTGGCCGAAAACTTAGGTTTTCTTAAGCATCGCCTAAGGTGTACGGTGATGGAACACCACCGCACGCCTCAGAGCCGAGCGCGCTTTGGGCGCGGCCGTCGACGTCGATGGGCTCACGGACGAGCAAGCAAGGCCCACCTCGAGGCCGTTAGCAAAGGTCACCGCTGCAGCAGACAACGCTTAGGTCGGGCCTGTCCCCCTACCGGGGGATTTTGGGCGAAAAACTGAAAATACGACAAAAAAAGACTCCCCAAATGCCCCCAAATCGTCAAAACATCGTCCCCAGAATATCTTTGTTTGACAATTTTTTGATATCCCTCCTGTAGAGGGACAGGCCCGACTTAAGCCTACCTCGAGGCCGCTAGCAAAGGTCACCGATGCGGCAGACAACGCGCCCGTGCGGGGTGCAGTGCGTCTGCTGAGGCGGCATGTCGACGGCTGTGGCAAGGTATAGCCCTGGGCGGAGCCCGCGTCGAGGGCGGCAAGCTCCGGCGGCAACACGAGAGCGCTGAGCCGCGCGCAAGAGCCGCGGCGTCAGGTGAAGGCAGGTCGGCGCGCATGCCGGGGGCGGTAGTGTGGGCTAACATCGGGGGTCCCCAAAGCGGTGCGGTGACAGACCGTGCGGCGACCTCGAAATCCCTACCTCACCGCACAGTCCTTGGGGGCCCCATTCGCCCGATACGTCCTCGAATAACGACCAACGTCCCCAAACCGCGCAATCCCCACTGACTCACCACACGCACTGGGAACTCTCATTGGAGGCGCACGTCCGACTGGAACATGCACCACATCATCAATATGAGGAGATACCTTCATCCACGCGGCACAGCCGCCACGGCCGAGAACCCGTCGCGGACCTTACACCATGAGATGCGTCATCGTCCAAGCTGCGCCTGCGGGGCCGACGGACACTCTTTGGCGTCGCAGCCACGCGCGCAGCAGAGCAGCGGAGCCGGGCAAAGCCGAAGAAGGGCGCGGGCCCGGCCAGCTCAGAAGCAGCAAGGGCATGCCGGGTCCACCCATGCAGGACCGCGCGACATGACTCGCGGGGGGGGGGCAGCCGCGAGGGGGGGAGACCCGACGCACTCCTCCTGCAGCGGCCGGGCGACGGCACAGAAGCGTGCACTGAGGCGGGGTGCGCTCGGCTCAGTGACCACCTGGCGTGGCAGAGGGCGGGTCAGGCTTCGAGCTGACGCAGCCGTAGAAACGAAGGATTCCAACTGAGTCAAGCAAGATACACCCTGCGAAATGCTTAAGAAATCATGGGTTAAGAAATTCATAGTCTCAGAACTTGAATAACAACCCAACATATCTATTAACATCTCAAGATTTACATTAAAACGTTAAGAATAATCGAGACTCTGGCGGAAAACTTAAGTTTTCTTGAGCATCGCCTAAGGTGTACGACGCCCACACGCAGCACAACCACGCCGGGGCGGTGCCGGGGCGGTGCCGCACACCACGCACCCGGGCCTGCCGCTCCCCCTGCGCCGCCCCTGCCGCGAGAGCGGCGCTCGCCTGCCGCGCCGATGCGGGGCAACACAGAAATCGATGCCGCCGCTGCCCCGGTCTGGGGCGACGAGGGCTCTCCACGACGAGCGCCACTCCCCAGACTGACTGGCCTGTTTTCCACCACCACCACCATAAGTTGGAGGGGGGGAGGAGGAGGAGGAGGAGGAGGAGGAGGAGGAGGAGGAGGAGGAGGAGGAGGAGGAGTAGGAGTAGGAGGAGGAGGAGGAGGAGGAGGACCCCCTCCCCCTCCAACTCATGGTGGTGGTGGTGGAAAACAGGCCCATGACAGACCTGTCCCGTGGTGCGCTCTGGCCAGGATTTCGTGGAGAGTCCAGCCGTGGCGACAACGGCTCTCCCAGACCAGCGGCACTCCCTGGACCTCTGCCACTGTGTGTCTTGGCCAGCTAGGCAAGAGAAATCCGGCCGTGGCGACGAGGGCACTCCCCAGACCTGTCACGTGGTGCGCTCTGGGCAGACTTCGGAACGAAAACCCGATCATGTCGGCGAGGGTTCTCCATGAAGAGCAGCAGTATCGGTACCGCTCCCTCCTCGGAGCCCCTGGGTGCTGCAGAACGCGTCCGCTCCCAGACGCGCGGCGATGTGCTCTTTGGGGCCCGCGGGTCCCAGAGGCCTCGTTCCACGGGGGTTTGGTGTTCGGCCCGGCCCCGGGCCCAAAGATGGCCCCAGAGGCCCAAATCAACCAACAAAAACTAAATGGAGACAGCCAGTCCGCCAGGTAGGACCAGAGAAGTTTGGCACCACCACAACTTACCATCGCAAGGACCTGGGGAGAAGCCGCCTGGTGGTGTGGCCCCCATTGTGTGCGGCATCTTTGGGAGGCATCGTGGGCCTCGTTGATGTAAGCGGTTCCCTCCTTGCAAGAGGTCTGGGTCCCCGAATACCTCCGACGTCGTGACTGTGTCACAGCGTGGACACCCCCGAAGTCCCGACCACCTTCTCGGGGTTGGCTTTTCGTCCTGAACCTGTCTTTCACAATCCCCGGGCCCAGCGGGGGCCCCCAGGACCCGAAAGCAACCGAACCCCCCCTGTGGTGATTCATTCGCGACGTGAGGGTGTCGGCTTTCGGGCCAGAGCTTGGGCCTCCGACGAGCGATCGCTACGATTCGGAGACCCCCAGAACGCTCCCGACGAGGGGCAGCTGCTGGACAGCACCCCCAGGCAAGAAATCTCACCGAACCCAGGACAGCTCCCAGAAGCATCACGTCGTGATTGTGTCACGATGGAAAGAAGCAAGGCGGGGATGTATGAGCGTGGGTCGAGGGTTCACATGGCCCTCCTCCCGCCTCCCCCAGACGGGATGGACCCCAGGGTTCCACAGGCCCCCCCGGCACCCCCCCACACCACGTCACGCTCCCGGGGGGGGGGGGGCAAGGGGGAAATCCCTCTCGCGAGGCCTTCGCGAGGCTCATGGGCGTACCCATCCAAGGAGGTGGGAGGGGACAGGCCGATCTCAGTAGCGTTGGGAGGGGCGAAGCCCTGGATCATATAACTGCACACGGTCCCCTTAGTCATGGGTAACTGACCCACGGCAACCTCAGGCCCGGCAAGGAAAACTGATACGGCAGCGCCCAAGACGGCCCCAGATGGCTCCAAGACGGCCCCCGAGGGCCCCGGGAAGCCTCATGAGTGCCCGACGAACGCTCCAAGACGGCCACGATGGGACCAAGATGGCCCCAGATGGTCTTAAGATTTTCCGTCGACGGCCCAACGAGTTCCCCGGATGGCCCAAAAGGGTTCGAAAACGACCCCCAAGATGCTCCCCAGGAAGCCAAAATCACATTTCCCTGCGGTTTCGACTACGGCCTTCCCGCCTTCACGGCGTCGAAGTCGAAGCACACCCAGGAGCCCCCCAAACCGCCGTAGAACAGTTCAAGAGAGCCCCAAGAGTACTGGGTGTTGTCTTGGAGACGGAAGCTGTTGAGTGCAGGGTGTGTTCTTGGAGACGGAGGCTGTCCCCGCAAAATTCACCGAACTTGAAACGCACATTATACAAGACTGCGTTGGCGTTTCGCGCCATGCGCCTTGTTCTGGACGCTTCCCCAGCAAAACAAAAAATCATCGCTTGCTTCAGCAAGGGGGACCTCGAAGCCTGGGCGGGCGACTGGCTCATTTTTCTGATCTCCCAGGTGCCTGCTGACACCGCGTTCGCCTGATGCGCTTGCACGCTTGTGCGCAGGAGCGGGGAAGACATGATGATTTTTCCACGCGCGAAGGTCCTTCGAGGAAGTAAGGAGCGTTCCCATGACACGCCGAAGAAGTCCCAGTACCTCCGAACAAACCCATGTTTGGTCGCTTCCTGAATGCCTGGAGGGCCCCAGGCACTCAGGAAATCGTCGATCGTCGAACTTCGAATCTAGATCCATTCCATCTCTCTCTCTCTCTCTCGATCGAGGAATGTAGACCTCGAGCCTCAAGCGTGGAACTAAGATCGTCGGGACAGCTCGATGTGCTTCGTTGGAGAACGCCGTCTGGGCGTTTTTGGTGCTCTCTTGGGCCGTCCTGGGGCCCTCTTCGGCCGTCCTGGGGCCTTCTTGGGCCGTCTTGAGGAGCTGGGGCCCTCCAGAAGTCTTCTGAAGCCATCTAGGGCCCTCTTGGGGGCCTCCAGTAGCCTTCTGAGGGTCTCCCATGGCTTGTGTAGGTCTCTCTTGGAAGCCTTCTGGGGGCATCTCGGGCTTCTTGTGTGCAGTCTCGAGGCTCTCTGGGGCAGTCTTGGGGCCCTCGTGGGTCTTGGGCCGTCTTCAAACCCTCTGGGGGGCCTCTTGGGCCGTCTTGGGGCGATATCGGGGGCCCATCGGGCCGCGCTGCGAAGACCTAAAACGCGGAGATGCTAAAAATGCACATCTTACTAAGGGAATGGAGCGATGATTGCTTCTTCAAGGCTCTCTCAACGGCCTCTTGGGCGTCTTGGGGGCCTCTTGGGCCGTCTTCAGACCATCGAGGTTCCTCCCGGAGCGCTCTTGTGCTGTCTTGGGTCTCTCTTAGCCTCTCTGCTGACCCCTCTGATCGCCTTGAATATGCTCGCAAGTCCTGGCAAGGCGCCCTGGGAGGCCCAGAAGGGCCAGCGGACCTTTTCCAAGGGCGCCCAAGGGGCCGCCGAGACGCCCGAAAGGGGCGTCCCTGGGGGTCCCTGGGGGGGGGGTCCGATTTAGGGGGGGGGGGGGGGGACGGGTAATATACGCATAAAAAATTCGCCGGCCCAACGGGCCAGAGGCGTGCTAAGATCTCCGGTGACTGCTTTACAATCTTCCTACTTCGCGCGCGCGGGGCGGCCCCTGGGGGCCCCCGGGCGGAAAGTACCCCGGCAAGGTCCCGAGAGAGTCCCGGGAGGAGTCACCAGGGCGCTCCACCAGCGCACCAACGCGGCTCCGAGACGTCCCCGAGAGCCCCAAGAAGGGCCAAGAGGCTTCCAAAAGGCCCCCAAGATGCTACATGAGGGGTCCGAGATGCCACAAGATCGCTCCAAGACGCCCACGATGGCCCCCAGACGCCCCAAGAGGCCTCCAAGAGCACTCCCGAGAGGGCCCCAAGAGGCAAAATTCACAGCTTTTCCTTAGGTTTTGGAGAGATTTTGGCGTTTCCACCTTTTCGGCTTCACGACACCCCAAGACGGCCCAAGAGGCCCCCAAGCCCGCCCCAAGAGGGCCCAAGAGGCCCCCAAGAGGGCCCCAAGACGGCCCAAGAGGGCTCCAAGACGGCCCAAGAGGCCTCCAAGACGGCCCAAGAGGGCCCCAAGAACGCCCCAAGAGGGACCCCAGGGGGGGAACACGAAACAATAATTCGAGCCCTCGGCCCTCAGAAGTCCCCAGGAGGCCCCAAGAGGCCCCCAAGAGGCCCCAAGAGGCCCCCAACAGGCCCTCAGGAGGCCCCCAAGAGGCCCCCAAGCGGCCCCAGGAGGCCACCCAAATGCCCCCCCGAGCACGCAAGCAAGTGCCAGCGACGCTACACTATGGGCCGGCGGAATGAGCGAAGCGATTCAATAAGAATATATAGGGCCGGGGATCCCGGAGAAAGGGCCCCTCCCCCTAACGAATTTGGCCCACCCCGGGGTAACTCTCCAGACGACCCTGGAGAACACCGCGAGAGCCCGAAGACTGCCCCAGAGGGCTCCAGGCGTGCCGGCACGCGCCCGACACGACCCCAGAGGGCCCCAAAACGGTCCACGACGACCCCAAAGAAGCCGTCATACCCCCAAAGAATGCTTCAAAACGTCCCAAGAGGCTTTCAAGAGCACTCCCAAGAAGGCCCCAAGAGGCAAAATTCATTGATTTTCTATTCGTTTTGGGGGAATTGTGAGGTTTTCCTCTTTTCGGCTTCCCGACGCTTCAAGACGGCGGTCTTCTGGGCGTCCGAAGCCGCCGGGGAGGCTCGAAAATCGCCCCACAAGCATCCGAAAATGGCTTCCAGGCAGCCCAAGAGAGCCCCAAGACGGCACAGCAGGGTTCCAAGATGGCCTAAGAGTGCTCCATGACGGCCCAAGATTGCCCTAAAACATCCTACGAAGCATTCCAGATCGTCACCAGGTCGTTCAGGGAGACCGCGGTTGGAGGCAGGGTGGCCTGAGGAAGCCCTCAGAGGCCCGCAGAAGACACCCAGGAGGCCTCCAGAAGGCCTTGAGAAAGCTTGAAACAACTGTTGTAAGGCCCCCAGAGGCCCTCCAAGGAGGAGCCTCCGCAAAAAGAGCTGAGGATAGGGAGAAAACGCAGGGTATGGCGAGAATGAAGAAAAGAAGCGTGGAGGAAGGATAAACGCAAACCATTGTTTATAACGGCGATGCTTGAAAAAGGCAACAAGAAATTATCGCTAAAGTGTCGGCTTGACCTTCCTGCCATTCCGCCTGCGTACCGAACTTCAAGGTCCAAGGTGCATGGCGCGAAGCGCTAATTCAGCCTTGTGTGTATACATCTATATGTATGTACACACGTATCGGCATACATATATATACACATATCGATTCATAGGTGTATACATATATACATATATGAATAATGGATGATGGTATGTATGTATACATCGATCGACATATCTAGATGGCAATGGATCTGTAGATGAATCAATCGTCGTAGACATACATCTATATACATATATCGATATATATATATATATAGATATATCACAATGAATACGTATTAGGGGGACCGACGTCCTGGGATCCCAGCCGACAATGAATACGTATTAGGGGGACCGACGTCCTGGGATCCCAGCCGTCGGTTGGTATGGATAGAATGTGGCCTCTGAGGGCCTGGATATGTCCATACCCACCAGCTGCCGAGGCCCCCGAAGCTCGATCCCTCGGGCGGTAGTTGCGGACAACTCCTCGCCTCAGCGTCTGGGTGGCGTCTGGGCCGCTGCGCGCCTCCCTCGGTGGCAGCGGCACGCCGGCCGACGCTCGCGGGCACGGGGCGGTCCTGAGCTGCGGGGCCGCCCTCTGCGCAGCGCTGCCCGGCTGCTCGTCCTCCGACTCGCTCGCCGTCTTCGTCCTCACGTCCTCCTGCGCGCGCAGAATCTCCGCGGCGGTGAGCAGTACAGCCATCGTGCTACCATAGGGGGGCGCGGCGCGGAGGAAGGAAGGAAGGTGGTTTGCTAGCCGCGGTGAGCGTCGACCACGAATAGGTTCCGCGATCTACACCTACGGAATGGCCCGAAGACCACGGCTCTTCCTGAGCCCAAGAAGGTCCCTATTTCTGCGCCCTGACTGTACCGATGCCACCGCCTGGACACATGATCCTCCTGGGCCTCCGGAGGCGGTGACAGACAGACGGACAAAAGCCGCGCCCCGGCGGAGCGCTGGGCAAGGGGGATGATGAAATCCCTGACATGAGGCGGCGTATATGGGCACACGCGGAAGAACTGAACCCCATCAACGATTGCACTCGAAGCGGCTCAGCAGGCGGCGGATGTGGACGGCTCTGGCCCACGATTGCACACCAAGCGACTCATCTGCGGGCCCCCGCCTGGAGCCCAAAGATATCCAAATCCACTCTCTCTCTCTCTTTTTTTTCTTCTCTCTCTCTCTCTCTTTTTTATGGGCCCTGGGGCATCGGCTCCCTGGGCGGTGGTATAGGAGAGAGGTAGAAATCCTGGCCTCGAAAAGACCTCCTCGCGTCGTGGACGTCGCAAAAGGGGTGCGTTGCAAATTGGTACGGTAAGATCACGCGGTGCTGATAGATAATCAGCGACATGCTCCGCTTTGTGCATTGCGAATCGCACGGACGGCCGCAACAATCACGAATGACGTTTGTCTTCGGCGATGACTATTGATTCCCGAATGTCTCGAAGTCGTCTGATGACTCTAAAATGCCAGAACGACACCCTGGAAATTTCAAAACTCTGGTACGTAATATACTGTATACTCTCTCGAACACAGAATTACTGGAATTCGTTTTGGCGAGACTGTATCGGCGAGAGGGAGTCGATTCGGAAATTCGGGAATCACTGCCTTCGCGACCGGACGGTCTGAAATCACATGTTTGGCGATCAGACGTCCTGGAATGGATGGTTGGGTCGCCCTTCCAGTTGGATGGCGGTCGCATGGTAACGTTGGAATTGAACGCGTCGACGTTGCAAGGAGCGGTCGTTACAAACGCAACGTGGTTGAAAACAGCATGCGTTGCGTTGCACTTGCGGACGTCACAGATAGCATCGCAGTTCCAGCGTTGGCGCCACACCCATTTACGACGCGTGGATGGTTTCGTGCACTCGCTAGCACGCCTCTGTGAGGGCCCTCCCTGGGCTCCAGGGACCGCCAGAAGACGACTCAGCTCGCGAAGGGCGGGCCGAGAGCGGGGGCAGAGCTGTCCGTTGCGATGCTTCCACGGCGTCCGAGTTGCAACAAAAGTCACGACGTCGCAAGTCTGTGCAAAGGGCCTCAGCATGCCGAACCCACTGGGCGCCTCTGGGGGCACCGAGGCCCTGCCGCACGAGTGGGACGGACGGCGACCAGCGCATCCATGGGATCGCGCCTCGCTGTCCAGAGCTCGATAAGATCTGCTCAGATTCGGTCCCCACGCCCCTCCCAGGGTCCTTCTGCGCAAGCGACTCATGCCGTATCGATGCTCGACCGTCCAGGGGCCAGAAAATGCCCTCCAAACGCGCAGAACAACGAATCAAACTACATCCTAGTTGTGTTTCTGCTCGTCCCTGCACGTGTTCTTCGCTGGTGGCGCGCAACCCGGCTCGCGTCCTTTCGCGCTCTCCGCCCCTGCCCTGCCCCCCGGCGCCCTGTCTTCCCCGCCTGTCGTTCGTCGAAGGTCTCGGGCCCCCCAGCGGGGCCCCAGATGCAAGTCGGGCCTATCCTCCTACAGGGGGATCTTGGACTGACAATTTCAAAAAATGATCAAAAAATGCACCCAAAAGATACAAAAATGGTGAACAAACAGTCCCACGGCTGTTTTTTTGGCTATTTTTGGAATGTTCCCCCTGTAGAGGGACAGGCCCGGCTTAACCCCAGATCTTGCCCGCAGCGTCGCACCCCGGCCCCTCCCGAGCGCAGGACGCGGCTGCTCGGAGTGCAGAATGCAACATCAATGTCACGCTGGTCGGACGACCCGCTCAGCGTGTTACTTCGGCGGTGGAAAAACCTCCCTTTTAGTAAACCTCCCCTCAATGAAAACAGCCCAAAACCGAAACTGACGGACCTGGACCCGCAAAAATGACGGCCGCGACGCCATCTCGCGGACCGAAAGCGGCCAATTCGCTAATCGACGTGTCAGGGTAGGAGGTCGATCGACCTCCGATTACCTGCTGGTGCAGTGCAGAGCAGCTGCGCAAAAAGGGAAGGAGTGGCCTGCACAGTCTGAGAAGACGATGCGCGCGGCACTCAAGCTGCTTATCGCTCCCTGGCTGTGCCGGAAGACCCAGGGTCTGCTACAGGCCGCGCGCCGACGACGACGAAGTCGTCGTTTGGGAGGTTGTCCCAAACCTCATCCTCGCTTCACGAGAAAAGCACGCATCACATTTCCCCCTCACAGTGCTTGCAGTCAGAGGTTATTGCTTGCAGTTGTTGCTTAAGTGCTTGGACGTGTTTCCTGGATGTTCCCCGCCCTGGCGCCCGAGCCCGCTCGTGGGCGCATGTGGGCGCCCCGTGCGCTGGGTGAGTTTTCCGAAGTTTCGTCTAGTTTGCGCCCGTGCCCGCTCGTGGGAGCCTCGCGGGCGCCCCGTGCGCTGCGTGGACTTCGGGAGGATTCGCCGCCTTGGCGCTCGTGCCCCGCTCGCGAGCGCGCCGTGCGCTGTGTGGGTGTCTCGAAGATTCGCCGCGTTGGCGCCCGTGCCGCTCGTGGGCGCCTCGAGGGCGTCCCGTGCGCTGAATGGGTTTCCCGAGGTTTCACCTCGTTGGCGCCCGTGCCCGCTCGTGGGCACCCCGTGGGCGCCCGTGCGCTTAACCCACCCATCTTGCGCAGCATAGCTCACACCACATAGCTAAAACCACACATTGGTCACACCACATTGCGTACACTGCTTAGCTTTCACCGCGTAACTCACACCACGTATATTGCACAGCATAGCTTACACTATATTAGAAAGAGGGTGCCCGAACGGTCTTACTCCGTCCCTGCTCGCGTTCGTCCGCCTTGGGGTCGTCTCTCCGGCGGCCACGCTAGGAGGCCACGCTGGGAGGCCACGCTGGTAGGCCACACTGGTGGGCCACGCTGGGAGGCCACGCTGGGAGGCCACGCTGGGAGGCCACGCTGGGAGGCCACGCTTGGAGGCCACGCTGGCACGCTTGGAGGGCTCACCGAAGAGGGGCGGTGTGTCCGTAGCGGCTTCGGTTCAAATCCAGCTAGCAGCGAGCGCACCGTGGCTTCTAAGAGCGCCGCCAAGCACCCTCTCTTATCTGCAGCTGCGGGGGATTAGGTACCTTACATCATATAGCTTTACCAGCACTTCGTTCATCACCTAGCTTGCACAGGCTGGCTCACACCATATAGCTGATACAACGGAGCTTACACAACATATCTTACACCACATAACCTACACAACACAAATTCCATCATATAGCTCACACCACAGAACTTACACGACATAGCTTACACCACATAGCTTGCACACGACACCTCTCATCTCCACAATGAAATCCGCCGACCCTGTCGGCGTGTGTGAGGGGCTTGTCCGTTCAAGTCGTCATCTCCGTCATTCGTTGGTCGTCGTCTCTGTCGTCCCCTTCCCTGCCTCCCACCTTTCCCTGGGCTCGTCGAAGCTCCCCCCTTTCCCAGGGACCTCATCAGCGCGCCAGCCACAGCGAAAATAAGCAACGTCGCAATTGAGTCGAAGGGAAGCCCCTTCCCTTCGATATCTCCCCCGCCGGGGTCCGTCCTGGGGGGGGGGGGTTCAGACGCCTGTGGGGGTGGGAGGGGAGGGGGGCAGAATACGACGCCACCCCTGAGTGGAGGGGGGGGAGGGTGGGGGGGAAGAGGGGAGGATGGGGGGGGGGGGGGGGGGAAGGCGGGCGGTGGGGGGGGGGGGGGGGGGGGGGGGGAGGGCAAGGAGGGGGGCGGCAGAGGGGGGAGGGGAGGAGGGGGGGGGAGGAGGGGGGTTCAGACGAGCCCCCCAAAGCCCCAAGATGGGCCAAGAGTGCCCCAAGAGGCCCCAAAGGCAGTTCAAGAGAACCCCGAATCGCCGAACGATCTGTCCAAGACGCCTTGACGGCCTCCAGACGGCCCAAGAGGCATACAAAGCGCCCCTAAGAGGCCTCCAGGAGCTTTCTCACGAGAGCCCCAAGAGGCAAAATTCATGGATTTCCCAGATACGTTTTTGAAAGATGTTGGCGTTCTTGCCTCTTCCGCTTCCCGACCCGCCAAGACGGCCCAAGAGGCCCCCAAGATCATCGATCGCGCCGAGACGGCCCAAGAGGCCCCCGAGAGGGTCCCCTAACGGCCGAAGAGGGCCCCAAGACGGCCCAAGACGCCTCCAAGACGGCCCAAGAGGCCTCCAAGACGGCTCCAGGAGAGTGCCCAGACGGGGGACCCGAACGGACATTTCGAGCTCTCAGCCCCAAGAGGCCCCCAAGAGGCCCCGAAGAAGCCCCAAGAGGCCCCAAGAGGCTCCCAAGGAGCCCCCAAACTGCCCCAAGACAGCCCAGGAAAGCCCCAATTTGCCCAGGAGGCCTCCAAGAGTGCCTCGAGACGGCGCAAGAGGAAGAAAAGAAAAAAAAGAAAAAAAAAAAAGAAGAAAAAAACAAAAAAAAAAAAAAAAAGAGAAAGAAAAGATAAAAAAAAAAAGAAAGAAAAAAAAAAAACACCTAACCCCCCCCCCCGACCCCCCGCCCCCCCCCCCCCCCCCCGCCCCCCCGCCCCACCTCCTCTCCCCCCCCCCTCCCGCCCCCCCCCCCTCAACACCCTTCCCCTTCCTTCCCCCTCCTTCCTACCTTCTTCTCCCCCTTCCTGACTTCATACCCCTCCATCCCATTCCACGCACCACCACCCACCACCACCACACCACACCACCACCACCACCACCTCCACCACCTCCACCACCTCCACCCCCCCCCCCCTTCTCCCCAACCTCCTGCTCTCCTCTGCCTCCTTCTCCTCCTCTTTCTTCTCCTCCACATTTTTCTCCCCCCTCCTCCTCTCTCATCCACCTCCTCCCCCCTGCCCCCCCCTCGTTTTCATCTTCGTCGCTCTCAGGGTCGGCGGCGACGGCCGTAAGGCCTTCGCAACAACCCACTGTTTGGGATCCACGCTGGCTGGCATTCCCGAACTTTCGGCCTCAAAGGAGGCCCTCGCCTGGCCTCAGGACCGCCAAACAACTTCAACACCACCCTGACGGAGACTCCTCTAACGGGTACTTTGGCCAACGACCCGGCGAACCCGACCCTTCCCAATGAGGGCAACACTGCAACATCTGGAAATATATCATAAAGTGGCAAATTTCGGCGGGGTGTGGCGGCTGAAGTGGTCGAGACATCAGCGGGATGAAGTGGCGGAGACATCATCGGGTCAACGTTGTTAAACATTCCCGGCGTCGGAGGCATGGGTTTCCTAAGGGTCTCGTCGCCACGGCCATACGTGGCCGAAACAATTCTCTGTTTTGTCTTGTTGAGCCTCCCTGGACGTGGCTCCGCAAAGCTTGCCGGGATCTGGACCGGGGGAGGGCTCCGAGGGCTTGTTCTGGGCGGGCTTCTTAGTCGGGGCTTGCGCCATCGAACGGATGCGAACGAGCACGGATACCAACTAGTCTGCACAAATGCAGTCAGTATTTCCCTCCGCATCGAGCTTCCACAACTGAGCTCGACGGATGGCCAATCGTGCAAGAACGGGCGAAGCCAAAGATTTATGGCGTCCGCGCTCCTGAACCTCAGTACCAAGAACACGTCCAAACCAAAGATGGGAGAACCACTGTTTGCTAATGTGGGCCGGCTCTTCCGTAGAAGTCCGGACGACGACTTGCTGCCATGAGCTGCGAGGTGCTGCGCCTTTTTTCGAAAGCTGCAGCATGTACCGATAATGCGCTACGGTACTGCGCCCTTCCATGCCTGTAAACCGCCTAGCCTCCATGGGCAAAGCTAGACACCCGCCCAACAAACACTTCTGACATACACCGTTTCCCATGTTGGCCGTAAGAGGTCACATGCTTGAGCCCTGGACGCACATGCTACATGTACTGAGACAAGAAATGTGTAGGACTAGCTTCAGTCGGAAGGGTACTTGAGCGATCTCATAACTATAGCATCGGCGAGAAGTCAGGCTTCGCCAGCTGTACACCGACACCGGTTCTGGCCGGGCAAACCAGGGGGCCAATGTCGGCGTACGGCGGGTCGGCGGGTTCGTGCCGCGACGACGCCGGCAGTTGTGTCTGACGCCGCGCGGTGCGTTCAGCCCTGAACGGTCGGCCGCTTCTCGACCGCTAGATCCTTCGATGTTGGCCGATCCTGGGCCACTGGCGCCGCTGAACCTGGAGCGCGCCCCGCGGCGGGGTTGCCGCAGCGCCGACACGACACGAACCTACCGCACGCAGACGCTACATGCGCGCATGGCCTGCCTTGGGGCGCGCACGCGCCAGGGTCGGCGTCGATGCAGAGTTGCCCCCGCCCGACACGTCTCTACGTCAGCACGCGCGCACCCCAGACAAGTTTGTGTCGGCAGCGTCTCGGACCTGAGTTGCGGTAAGGCTGCGCTGGGACGCATTGCGAAGCAAATTGGGGCACAGGCAGGGGCAAGGAGGAGGGAGAAAGGGGGGGAGGGCCGCCAGACGTTGCTCGATGTCCTGCAAGATGGCTCGAAAAGCGTTCCCAAGGCACCCAAGAGAGCCCTAAGAGGGGCCCCAAGAGGCGCCCAGACGGCCCCAAGAGGCGCCCAAGATGCCTCCAAGAGGCTCCCAAGAGGACCCCGAGAGGCTCCCAAGAGGCTCCCCGAGGCACCCGAGGTGCCCCCCCAGACGTTCCAGGAGGCCTCCAGACAACTCCCAAGAGACGAGGGCGCCCGACCCGCCCCGCACAACCCCTGCACACCACGGCCTCCAGGCCCCAGGATCGTGCCCTCGGCCAGGCCACTCAATGGGGATCGGTGCTCCCCTGAGGGTTCCTTGCCTCGCGCTTTCGGGTGGGGATCGCCCGAAGCAAAGTAGTCTCGATCCGCGGCTCTGGGCCTCCAGGCCCCTCCCCCAGGGGGACGTTTTTCCACCCCGGATCAGTCTGCAGTGTGCCCTGGGGCCCGAAAAGCGGTTTATTTGGGAGGCCGCGGCCGAGGAAACGGTCAGGGACTGGAAGGACTAATCCTTCGGGGATGGCGGCCTCGCGGTCCGGCCTCCTCTGGCAGCGACCCCACGGATGGAGGCCAGCCTTCTGTGCGGATGTCCCGCGCGGAACGTACCGATGTGCTCGCGCATGCGCATAGACCTGCTCTTAGGTCGGGTGCGTCCCCCTACGAGGGGATCCTGGATCAACAATTCAAAATACCCACAGAAATATGCAAACAACCCCAAAAATACTTCAAACATCGTCCCCAGACTATTCCTTGACTATCTTTGGATATTCCCCCTGTAGAGGGACAGGCCCGACTCAAGAATGGACCCGCTCCCGCCCGACCCGCCGGGGCCCGGCGGCGGTGCACAGTAGCTCGCCATCGCTCGGACGTCCATTCCCTGTGCTATTTTCAGTTTCGTGCGTGGTTTTTTCGCCAAATGATCAAGGATGCTCCTCGATGGTCCTCGCCGAAGGAAAATGCACACGTCCGAGCGATGCCAAGGTAGTGAGCGGGTGTGGGGCGAGGGGCGTGGCCTCCCAGGAGGGGCAGAAGGAGCCCGCCTGTCTTCTGGGCCCCCCCCCCCGCGCTTCTATCAGCCTCCTGGTACAATCAAAAACCCCAATAAGGACGCGCGGTAAGGACGCAAGACCCTTGGAAGCCGAAGTTGGGACTTCTGGGGCGGCGGACGACGAAAACCTCAAGGACGCAAGAGCAAGGAAGAGCAAGGACGCAAGGGTACCCTGAGCAAAGTCGCGCGTCCTTATTAAGGTTTTTGACTGTAGGGGGCACACGCGAACCCTACCCCTACCCCCACGATTTCTCAGAGGGAGGGTGGGGTTCACTTCGCTCGGGAGCTCCCGAGCGAAGTGAACCCCACCCTCCGCCTCAGAAATCGTGGGGGCAGGGGCAGGGGTCGCATGTGGCCCCTATCCTGGAGCCTTCGGAGAAGCCCCACTGCCTTGTCTGAGAGGACCCGGAAAGACGCCCAACATCTCCAAAACTTCCCCGAGTCCACAGGGGGCGGTGACGCCCGTAGTAGGAACCCCTCCTCCACCCAACGATCTGATTCTTCCAATTCGCGGCCACAGAGGTCCCGACAGTTTCCCCTGGGTAGTTGTCGTGCTGGATCCCTCTTATAAGACGAGCCAGGACGAGGATCACATCGGGCGAAGATACATCGAGAATCTCTGAGATCCGGCAGGATGTCTCGGGCGTCGCGGCCCTCTCGGAGCGTTCCAAAACGCTCTGAGAGCGCTCCGGAGCCCTCTGGAACGGATCTACCCTCGGGAGCGGCCAAGAGGGGGGTGTGCAAGAGGGGGGGGTGCAAATCATGACCGGCGGCATGTGCGCGGCCCAGCGGGGGGGCCTGGGACGTAATGAAATGAGAAGAGGCGCCATGAGATCCGAGGAAATATCATGCCCCCTGCCATGATATCCACCCCCCCTAGTCATCACCCCCCTCTTTTCCGCCCCCGATACCCTCGTCCCAGCCCCGTCCGACTTCATGATGGCCCCGGGATCGGACGACGGACCGTTCCCGCACCCAGGATTGCGTGGCAACGATGGGACCGGCTGATGGGGGGGAAGCGCGGACCTGGCATCGGCGAAACGCCGCCGAAACCTCGGCGATGATCCCAGATGGCGAATCCGCATGTTCCTGGGAAGGGGTGGGCGCTCGGGCCCCTGTCGGCGACGAGTGAGCGATTGAGGATCCACGCGTCTTCCCCTGAGCCTATCGCCCCAATCACGTTGCCCCTTGGCTTTCGGGCGGCTCCTAAAGGCCCTCGGCGAGGCGCAGCCGCTGAAACGCACCCCGAGACCGGAAAGCCGCCGAGAGCCCGCGAAAACGCCCGAACACCTCGAACCCGAGAACGTTGCCCCTGACCCTGACGCTGCCCTCCCTGAGCCGATCCCCCCCTAGCGCTGTCCCTGAGCCCGGCCAGGAGGAGTGGAGAGCTGTGCTGGGTGGCGACATCCGACCCCCACCCCCGCCAGCCGTCGACCCTCCCGAATCGATGGGAGGCAGGGGCAGGGTGCGGACGAATTCCGACCCCTGGCCGCATCTGACCCCCCGCCGCCCATCGACGTGCCCGCATCGCTGCTCTGCGAGGGGCCAGGGCTCGGACTTTGCTTAGGTCGGGCATGTCCCCCTACAAGCGGACCTTGGGCGAAACATATCAATGATAAGTTGATGCATGCTCCCAAATAGCAAAACAAAAATGACAAACAATCGTCCCCAGACTATTTATTTTGACTATTTGTGCGTTTCCTCCTATAGAGGGACAGGCCCGACTTAACACTTCGCCGCCGGTGTGTGTGTGTATGTGTGCACCCAAAGATCCGATGTCGAGATTTCTTCAACACGCGGTCCCCGGAAGCCTCGATCCATTCCCCAGGACCGGCTTTTCATCCGGAGTCGTTTTTTGACGGTGCTGGGGCCCGGCGAGGGCCCCTGGGGGCCGAAATTCGCGAAAAGCCTCCGTCCCGCTTTTTTCAATACGTTGGATCTCTTGGTGTGTGCGTGCGTGTGTGTGCGTGTGTGTGCGTGTGTGTGTGTGTGTGTGTGTGTGTGTGTGCGTGCGTGCGTGCGTGCGTGTGTGTGTGTGTGTGTGTGTGTGTGTGTGTGTGTGCGCGTGTGCGCGCGCGCGCGCGCGCGGGTGTGTGTGTGTGTGTGTGTGTGTGTGCGTCTCTGTGTCTCTGTGCGTGTGTGCGTGCGTGTGGACGTCGCCGCCCCGCCTCGGGCGCGCGCGGCCCGGCCGGCCCGCCGCATGCCCCGCCGGGGGCGCCCCTCACCGCCGCTTCGGGCCGCGGCGGCCTCCCCGGGCGGCCAGCGCCGGCGAGCGGGCGGCGGCCCTGCGCCCGACCCGCAGGGAGGCGTGCGCTCTGACTACCTACCAGACCACCCCAACCCAACCCGAAGACCCGAATTTCGGGTTGGGGGGGGTAAGGGTTCCACGCGTGTTTTTTCTATGTTTCCCGACCCCCCCCCCATTAGAAATCGAGGGTAAATCTGAGCCTTCGGGTTGGGTTGGGGTGGTTTGGTGGGTGGTGACGCTCTCTCTCTCTCTCTCTCTCTCTCTCTCTCTCTCTCTCTCTCTCTTTTTGTTCCCCGAAGGGTAGGCATCCGCAGAGATCCAACGCATTGACAAAAATCAAGGCGGGAGGTCTTTTGCTACGCTCGGCCCCTGGGGGCCCTCGGGGCCGTCAAAAAACGACTCGGGATGAAAAACCGGTCCTGGGGAATGGGTCGAGACTTCCAGGGGCCCTGTCTTGAAAAAAACACGACATCGGATCTCAAGGTCTCTTTTTGTTCCCCGAAGGGTAGGCATCTGAGAGGCATCGTTCCACCAGGGGCATCGGCATCTGCACCGGCATCCTTCCCCCAGGGGCATCGGCATCTGCACCGACATCCTCCCCCCCGGGGGATCGGCATCTACAGTCAAAAATAGATTTCAGAAAATGATCAGTTAAGAATGCTGGGCCAGTTTGTCAGAAGGTTCTGAAGGAAACGCTGGGCCAGCTTTTGGAGCCAGGAACGTGCATTATTCATTTCTAAGACCCAAGGCTACCAATCCCCTTACGAAACTGAGCCAGCTTTCCGGCAAGTTGGTTAAGAAACGCTGGGCCAGCTTTTCGGGGGGAGGTCTCTTGATCATAACTGGGCCGAGGATAAGCGCATGATCGGCAGATTCGCACCAGGTGGATGGGCACCGAGATTTGCTTGTGATAGGCACCACCGGGAGCACCCCGGGGGAGAGAGTATGGGATTTGGCCTGCACAATCACTTGCCATCGCTCGGACGTCCATTCCTCGTGTATTTTTCAATTTCGAGCGTCCAGAACAAACCAGAGCCCCCCTCCTCCTCCTCCTCCTCCCTCCTTCCTCCTCCTCCCTCCTCCTCCTCCTCCTCCTCCTCCTCACTCCTCCTCCTCCTCCACCTCCTCCTCCTCCTCCACCTCCCCTCACTCCTCTCTCCTCCCTCACTCCTCCTCCTCCCACCTCCTCCTCCTCCTCCTCCTCCTCCTCCTACCCCTCCTCCTACTCCTCCCTCCTCCTCCTCCCTCCTCTCCTCCTCCTCCTCCTCCTCCTCCTCCTCCACCTCCTCCTCCTCCTCCTCCTCCTCCTCCTCTTCCTCCTCGCCGAGGAAAAAGTGCACACGCCCGAGCGATGCCAAGATCATCGTACTGCCACGAGGAACACGGCACAAGCAACAGAGGGGATGTCCTGGCCACGGCGAGCCTCGGCAACGACTGGGCTCCACGACACAGGCCGAAAGAACGGCCCACAAATTTGGACGCCCGAAAGGGGTACGGAAACACGGGGTACAATGCCCAACAACAAATGCTGTCCCAAACCAACAGCGGCCGCTGTTGGGCAGGCGACCTCCTGTCTCGAATAGACACAAACCGCGGCGGCGTGGACAGCGAATCCTGTTCAAAAGGAACAGGAGCTGCTGTTGGGCATCGTGCCCATTCTTTCCGTGCCAATTTCGAGCCGCCAGAACAAACCAGAGCCCCCCCTTGAACGAAGGATTGCAAAAAAGGTTGTGTTGCAATCCTTCGGTTTTTGTTGCAATCCTTCGCCCGAAATGTTCCTGATCGCAGCGCTCTGGCTGCACAACAGCCTCCCCGATTGAATGGGGCCCGCGGCCCGGAGTTCCGCGACCTCCCTGGCGCTCCCGGAGACTCGGGAACAGGGCAGCAGCAGGGGAGGCGAGACTGATGGATATGAGCAGGAGTCATTGGTGGCAAAGGGTGGCAGGAGGGTGGAAGGAGGAGGAGGAGGAGGAGGAGGAGGAGGAGGAGGACGAGGAGGAGCAGGAGGAGGAGAGGAGGAGGGAAGGAGAAGGGGAGGGGGAGGAGGAGGGGAGGAGGAGGAGGAGGAGGAGGAGAGGAGGAGGAGGAGGAGGAGGAGGAGGAGCACGAGCTGCAGGAGGACGAGAAGAACGAGCAGCAGACGAGGACTGGACCCCGGGTCCTGCGCGGGGGGGGGGGCACTCAGAGAAGAGCGGGCGCGCATGCAGACAGGCCCCCGCAGCACGCTCGAAACGAGCGCCTCGATGCATGATGCGTCGAGGACTGCCTCGGCTGTGTCCCAGGCGCTAGACGCGAGGGTGACGACGAGGGAGGCGGGCAGAATGACTGCACAACTGCAATCATGAGCATCAAAACTTCCGGGGGCCTGCGCGCGCTGCCTGGGTCGGGGCTGTATCCCCCCTGCTGGCGGCCATCTGCGCCCTGGAGGTCTAGATCTCTCTCCTTGGACGGGCGTCTCGCCTTGGTCGGGGATCTGCTGACCCAGGTCAATCCAGACCCAGGTCAGTCGGGCCTTGCAGGATCCTGCAGGACCCTGCAGGATCCTGCAGACTCCAGGATGTCCATCGATTTTGGGTGTGGGAACGCTGCGATTTCCATGGCAAAACCATCGAAGCCCAAGAAACCCAGGGCACCCTGGAGGCAAGCAGGGTTGTTTCTGGGCATGGGTCTCCACTGTAGCCTTCCGATCCGGATCAACGATTGATGGCCCAGGGTGGGCCGACCGCGGGCCCAAGGGGGCCGAAGTCGAGGAGAAGCGCCTGGATCAGACAAGATCATGCCGTGGGGGATCTGGGAAGCCTGATGCTCGAGAGGAGATCTATGGATGATGGGGAGGAGGAGGAGGAGGAGGAGGAGGAGGAGGAGGAG
>CAUYUJ010006470.1:0-53391 GCA_963575745.1 Prorocentrum cordatum
CCCCCCATTTCGGCGCAGCCCTCGCGCGCTTCGTGGCCCCATAGGGGGCTCCAGCGAAGGCCCCAGTGGCTGCGTCCGCATGCGGTTCCACCCCTCAATTTCGGCACACCCCTCGCACGTTTCCAGTGGCTGCGTCCGCATGCGGTTCCACCCCTTAGGGTGAAAGCGTTTGTGGTTGAAACTACTGGGCAGACGAAGAATGCCAAGGCAGACGACGCGCAGAATTCTGTTGCACATTCCGGGTGGCCCTGCCGCGCAAAGTCGGCCCGCACAAGGCGGGCCTCGGCGAAGCAGGGGGGGGGCGCGCCCCCCCTCCGAGGGGGGGCGAAGGAGGGGCAACAAAGGGCTCGGTGGGCCTGTCGGCTCGACGAACGATTTGGGCCCCAACCCGGGAATGCTTAAGCTTGCTGACGCCCGCGTCCGCTCACGGGCAGGGCCGATGCGGGCTTTCGATCGGCGGCGGAGATCCGCGATTCTATGCCGCCACGCTGGTTCCGGGCAGGAGGCTGTGCTGCCCGGCGGAAGGGGACGAGGAGGGGAGAAGCAGGCAGACGACGACGAACGCCCAGGCGGGAGGCCAGGGCCGGCGGGGCGGGCGGGCAGGCAGAAGACGGGCCAGGCGGAGACAGCAGGCAGGGAGCAGGAGGAAAGGAAAGGGAGGGAAGCAACGAGCAGAAGCGAAGGGAGGGGGAGGAGGGGGAGGAGGACAAGGAGGAGAGAAAGCAGCGGCCGCAAGCAGACAGGCCGGGCCAGGGGCCGGGAAGAAGAGCCGCCCGCGACGAG
The DNA here is from genome assembly GCA_963575745.1 of Prorocentrum cordatum. Lineage (NCBI taxonomy): Eukaryota > Dinophyceae > Prorocentrales > Prorocentraceae > Prorocentrum > Prorocentrum cordatum. The sequence goes on from CAUYUJ010006470.1 coordinate 784, forward strand.
GCTGCGGACCCTACGGCGGCGACCTGGGCGGGGTGGCCGCCCGAACCCAGCGCGATGCGGCTTGGTGGGGATTGCCCTCTGCGGGATCCATCCACCGCCCCGCCGGGGAAAGGCCGGGCGGCGCGTGGGAGGGGTCGCCGGCGCGACGTTGGCGAAAGGGCGAGGGGGGCGCCCGCGCTGCCCAGCAAGGGCGGGGGGGGGGGGGCGGGGGGCGCTAGGCAGCGCAGGGGGCACCTCACACGGCGTCTGCCGTGGAGGCCGCCGTGGCCGCGGCCAGGCGGGCCGCTGCCACCCCCGCCCCTCCAGACAGGGTCTGAAGGCGCCGCAACACCGCCCGCGCGTTCTCCCTGTGCAGGGAGACGGAAAGTCGCTGGGCATGTTGGTCCGCAACCAGTGCGGCGTCTTCCCCCGTGGCGTCAGCCACCCGCTTGGCCAGGGCCCCGAAGGCCCTGCGTGCCTCGCGGCCCCACCCGCCGCCGTGGGCTTCCACCGCCATGGGGAGGAAAGTGAAGCCCTGTGCCGCGCAGAGCCGCGCGGTGTCCTGGTGCTGCCTTTTGAACTCCTCGTACCGCTCCGTCGCTGCGCTTGACGAAGCGGCCGACGCGGCGAGGAGATCGGCGCGCAACCCTGACGTGGCGGCAAAGTCCCAGGCGGCCGCCGTGCCGTTGCGCCACCGCGGCAGGTAGACGTCGGCAGGGCGGCGGCCGTTGTCGTCCACCTGGGGCCCGCCCTGCTCGCCCCCGGGGGTGGCCTCCCCGGCGGGGCGCGCGGGTAGCAGCCCCGGGCGCTCCAACTCCGCCCCGGCGTGGCCGGCGGCCAGGGCGTCGAAGAAGGCCTGGTTGCGCAGGGCGTTGTGGCGTTTGGTCCGGTCGCCGCGGCAGGCGCAGACCAGGGCGTGGTCGCAGAAAACGTCCATCACCTCGCCACAGGCTGGGCAGAAGCACTCCTCCTGCAGGAGCTGGACTCGCAGCCGCCTCTGCAGGCCGACCTGCATGAGGCCGCGCGGGAAGGCGGTGCCGGTGGCCTCGCAGGGCGGCGCCTGGAGCCACGCGGCCGCGCCTGGGGCTTGCACCAGAGAGAGGTGCGCCCTGCCGGCCAGGGTGGAGCCCGCCAGAAGTCAGTCGAGCGAGGCGCTGTCCACCGCGTCGGAGAGGGCCTTCTGGTTGCCGTGCTGCGCGTGGTCGAACACCACCCGGTCGGCGTCCCGCACGACTGCGTTGTGGGCCTGCACCGCAGCCGCCAGGCTACCTCCGTCGCGGTCGGGGTTGTTGGAGTAGCCGGGGTAGAGCTGCCGACAGAGGTCGATGCTCTTCGCTCTGGAAGCGATGTAGGCGGCGGCGGCGTGCTTCGCGGCAGAGCGCAGGCCAAGTCCTCCGTTCCTGAGCTTAAGCTGAGCCTGCTGCCAAGAAGCGTCGGAGGGCGAGCAGCCGCTCAGTTGCTCAAGGCAGGCCCGGACAGCGTCGTCCATGGCCAGCAGGGAGGCGGCGTGCGCGGTGGGCGGCACCACGCGCGCGGAGTAGCCCAGCTTGCAAAAGGAGGCGCACTGGCGCAGGAGGTGCAGCGCGACCTGCGCGTTTTCGAGCTCCCCCAGAGCTTCCAGCAAGTCGGTGGCGCTCGCGACCCGCTGCTTGGTGTGCTCCGCGCAGAAGTCCGCGTCTCCCACTGGCGCGCCGAGCAGCTCGAAGCTGCGATCGGTGCGGAGGCGGAAGCCCGGCGGGAAGCCGTCCAGAGACACGTCGGAGGCGTCTCCGCCAGTGGGGGCCACCTCACACTTGCCCGGGCCGGTGCTCAGCTGGAGGCCCACCGCGGCAAGGCTGGCCACGAGCAAGTGGAGGAGGCGCGCGACGGCCGGCGCGTCGCCCGCGAGGCAGCCGTCGTCCAAGTAGAAGAAACTCAGGTCGACGGCGCCGTCGGCGCCGTGGCGCGGCGCGCGAAGGGCGGCCTCGGCGGCGCGCTGTAGTGCTAGGGAGAACAGTAGGGGCCCCAGGGGTCGCCCTGCTGCACCCCGCACTCGGAGCGGACTGTCTGTTTGCCCAGGAAGAGAGTTGACGGGCGGGAGTAGCACCAGTCGGCCCAGGGTGCCAGCCCGGGAAACTCTTCGTGGACCGCGCGGAGCAGAGCCTGCCTGTCCAGGGTGTTGAAGGCGTTGGACAAGTCCAGCTTCACAAACACCTTTCCCCGGTCCCCGAGGTGGCGGGTCCACCACTGGCGCGCGACGTGCACCGCCGCCTCGGTGCCGCCAGGGACCGCGACGCCGATCTGGAGGGGGGCCAGTCGGTCGCGCGCGGCGTCGGCAACCTCGTGGCAGAGGCACTTGCCGACGAGGCGCCGGAGCACCTCCCCGACGGCAACAGGGCGCAGGCCTCCGTCCTTCTTCGGCAGGGCCACGAGAGAGGCGCCCGCGAAGTACTCGGACACGGTCGTCGGGGCCTGCCCCCTGGCGCAGAGGTTGACAAGGTTCTGGAGCTGGTCGGTGACCTCGTCCCTGTGGGCCGCGTTGAGCAGTGCGTCTTTGAGGTGTTGGGGTCGGAGGCCCGTTGGCCCGGCGGCCGAGCCCCGTGGGAAGGCCCGCACCTCCCTACGGACCGCGCCCCCGTCCATCTGCAGGGCAGCAGCCGCGTGGACAGCCGGAAGGCTGGCGGGATCCACGGCTTGGCGGCTGCGCGGGTGCTTCCGGCTCATCTGTTCAACGACGTCGGGGGTGACCTCCACGGGCGGCTCGCTGGTCAGAGCCGAGCAGCTCTTGGAGTACTGGGCGTCTGCGGCGAGCTGCACGCACCTCTCCGCTCGCTGGGAGGCTGGCGAGGCGTGCTTGGCAGCGCGAGCCTCGACTGCCTCGGCCCACAGGGAGGCCCGCTCCCCGTCCAGCCAGCGCCGGCACAACGCCTTGGTCTGCGCTTCGCCGGCCGCCCTGCTGCCTCGGCCGCCACGGGCGCGAGGGCGCAGGACGCATTTCGGAGGAGGAGGAGAAGGAAGAGGAGGAGGAGAAGGAGGAGGAGGTAGAGGAGGTAGAAGAGGAGGAGAAGGAAGAGGAGGAGGAGGAGGAGGAGGAGGAGGAGGAGGGCATAGCAACAGATGGCATAGCGCGGCATGGCATAGCGCACATTGGGTCGACGTTCGTGACAAGCTGGTTTTGGCTCAGAGGGTTTGCGTGTACAGAGATATTTATGTGATCACTCCCACGCAGTAGCAGGCTCCCTGCCAGTTGCTGCAATAGCGTATCTCTGCACCAACCAGTTGCCCAAGTTCGAGAAGCTGACGCGCTTCTTCAACGACCTCGGGACCTGGGCGCCAGTTCTCGCCAAGGCTGGGACCAACGAGAGCTTCGAGCAGGGGATCGAGGTGAATGGTCGCATTTCAAGGGCAAGACTGTGTATGTCCACGCCATGAAGGCGCGCGACAACCCCGACGATCTGCCCACGGCCGACAAGAATGCGAAGTGGCAATTGCATGATGAATCTGTGGTCCACGCCTCCACGCTCTTGTTCATAGCGACGCAGCCGTATCCGTCAGGCCACGCAGAAATCGAGTCGCCCTCGTCAGGGTCAGGGAGTGAGTGCAGCGTCGGCGTGAGCAAGCGCCCGTGCTTGACCTACGAGATCAAGGTTCAGGGCAATGACAAGTGGTTGACAGTTTCAGCGCCCAACGTGCTGGAGGGACCGCCCAACCAGAAGGGAGTGAAGGTGACCCTGGTGAAGACGTACATCCTCAGCACGCTCGCCTTACCAGCTGGTCGTGCCAACCTCAACGACATCCGCTTGTGCCGTAACCACGGGGGGTTCGCCAGTGGGAATGCGCTCAAGGGCAACGAGTACACCTACTGGAACCTCTGGTATTTGGTGGTGCTCAACCCTCGCTCGCGGGCCATCTACGAAGGCGACGCGAAGTCCCTCGACCCTGACGTCGTGGATGCGGGCTGGGATCGCGTGCGCTCCATGGAATCTGATGATGACCTAAATTAGGCGTCGGCAGATTTTTTTTGTTCTTTCGATTGTCGGCAGAATTTTGTTATTTCAGCCCGTCTGGGCCAGGCTCATTCCTTGCGAGCCAGGCTCTTTGCGCATATGCACACATGTGCCGTTTGCGCCGCTGCATTGCAGCTACGCCAGGGCCACTGCCACTGTGAGGGGATGGAGAAGGAGAGGAGAAGGAGAGGATACATGATCGATAGAGGAGAAGGAGGGTTGAGAGGACAAAGGATAGATGATAGAACTAGAGGGGATAGAGGACATGAAGAGAGGACGTAGAGGATAGGAGGACATGAAGGAGGACAGGCTAGAAGTAGAGGATAGAGAGGACATGCAGGAGGAGATAGAGGATAGATGATCGACTAGAACGCCCCGCATGCCGCGCCGACAACACATCTGCAGCGGACGACACGTCCGAGATCCCGAGCCTGCCTGGCTCCAAGATGCGCCTGCGCTAAACGCACTCGTCGCGCAGAGCCCATCCCCGCCCCCCCCCTTCCACCCCCCGCGTTCCCTCCTGTCATCTTTCGTAGTAGTAGTAGTTATAGTAGTAGTAGTAGTAGTAGTAGTCGTAGTACTAGTAATTATCCAGTATGATACAGTAGTAGTAGTAATAGTAGTAGTAGTAGTAGGTATGATCCATCGTTTTCCGTTTGATATCACACACGTCGCCCTCATGCCATGCGCGCCTCAAGCCCCCGCCGCGACTGAGATGTCATCGCGGTGGGGGTGATGAGGCCGCGCCACATTAAGAGCCGACGGCCAAGGCCGCGCCGCTGGGGATATTGATTGGGGGACCCGGGTTCGGGGGTTGAGGGGGGGCTGGCACGGCCCCGACCGCCCCCCTCCTTGGCCAGCCGAACCTCTTCCTTATTACAGCCAATCGAGGGGGGCAGGAGCAATCCGCACAGCTCGGCATATGCCTGCCCCCCCCCCCCCCAGCCCCGTGAGCGCGCAGTTCCTCGTGCTGGTTTTAATATTTTTCCGTGTAGGAGTAGGGGCAGGAGTAAAAGTAGTAGTTATAATACTTGTTGCACTTGTAGTAGTAGTAGTAGTAGTAGTAGTAGTAGTAGTAGTAGTAGCAGTAGTAGTAGTAGTAGTAGTAGTAGTAGTAGTAGTAGCGGTTGTTGTAGTAGTCGTAGTACTAGTAGTAGTATTAAGAGCAGTCGTAGTAGCAGGGGGAGGAGTTAGAGAAGGGTGAAGGATCGTAGGAGGAGGAGCGAACATGTTCGGGATGACGGGGAGGGGGAACGAGATGGTGATGCAGACGAATCTGATCATGGTGAAGACGGTGGGTTGAAGATTCTGTTGGTGATGATCATGGTGACCATTGTGATATTGCTAGCCGTGACGGTCTGAATGATGTTGGTGATGCTGATGTTTGAGGTAATGGTGATGATGGTGATGGTGATGTTGATCAAGATGCTGATGATGAGTGTGATGATGGTGATGATGATTATGATGATGTTGACGATGATGATGATGATGATGCTGGTGATGATGGTAATGGCGGTGATGATAATGCTGGTTCCCACCGCGGAATTTACATGAAATCGTTCGGTGACGGTCGGCAGCAAAAATCGGTAACGGTCGGTAGCGGTCGGCAACTCCAGCATGAATTCCAAATTAAATCGTTGAAAATCCGCTACCGCGCGCTACCGCTCGTCACCGAAATCGACGCTTTCGCTGTAACGGGCCGCGACCGATGGTTACCGAAATTTTCGCGGTATCGGTCGCGATCGGTCGTTCCCGATCGTTACCGAAACTTTTCGGTAACGCATGATCTGGGGCATTCCTATCAGCGCCCCGGGGGCGGTCTCGCTGTTGAGGCGGAAGATACGGCCGAAATTGCGCCCCTTTCTGGCAGCATAATCGCGGCGACAGTCGGGAATGCCGCAGAGGGCGCGCCCGCGCTCGGAGACCGGCCTGCTCCCGAAAGGAGGTCCACGACGCCTCCCCGAGCGGATGATGGAGGATATCCCGAGCCTCTTCGCAGCATAGAGAGTCCGGAGGTCACACTGGAACGCGCGGCCTTCAGCTGCAGTAGTCCCTTGGGAGAGCTACAAACCGAACAGGTGGTCGGCAGCCACAGCGCGCCGGCGCCTTCCCGTCCAGGAGACAACCAAGCCGGCGCCCCCACAGCCCCTCACTCCTATCAGCGTCCTGGGGGCGGTCTCGTTGTTGAGGCGGAAGATGCGGCCGAAATTGCGCGCCCCCCTGGCAACAGTATCGGGGCGACAGGTGGGAGTGCTGCTGAGGAACCGCGGTCGGAGACCAGCCTCCCCCCGAGAAGACGTCCACGACGCCCCCCCGAGCGCATGGTGGAGGACATCTCGAGCCTCCTCGCAACATCGAGGGTCAGGAGTTCACGCTGGAACGCGCGGCCTTCAGCTGTAGTAGTCCCCTGGGAGTGCTACGGCCCGAACAGTTGGTTGTCAGCCACAGCGCGCCGGCGCCTTCCCCTCCAAGAAATGACCAAGCAGGCTCTCCCACAGCCCCTCACTCCTATCAGCGTCCCGGGGGCGGTCTCGTTGTTGAGGCGGAAGATGCGGCCGAAATTGCGCGCCCCCCTGGCAACAGCATCGCGGCGACAGTCGGGAATGCCGCAGAGGGCGCGCCCGCGCTCGGAGACCGGCCTGCTCCCGAAAGGAGGTCCACGACGCCTCCCCGAGTGGATGATGGAGGATATCTCGAGCCTCCTCGCAGCATAGAGAGGCAGGAGTTCACGCTGGAACGCGCGGCCTTCAGCTGCAATAGTCCCCTGGGAGAGCCACAAACCGAACAGGCGGTCGTCAGCCACGGCGCGCCGGTGCCTTCCCGTCCAGGAGACAACCAAGCAGGCGTTCCCACAGCCCCTCACTCCTATCAGCGTCCCGGGGGCGGTCTCGTTGTTGAGGCGGAAGACGCAGCCGAAATTGCGCGCCCCCCTGGCAACAGCATCGCGGCGACAGTCGGGAATGCCGCAGAGGGCGCGCCTGCGCTCGGAGACCAGCCTCCTCCCGAGAGGAGGTCCACGACGCCTCCCCGAGCGGATGGTGGAGGATATCTCGAGCCCCCTCGCAGCGCACGGCGCGCCAGTGCCTCCCCCTCCAGGAGACAACCAAGCAGGCGTTCCTGCAACCCCTCACTCCTATCAGCGTCCCGGGGGCGGTCTCGTTGTTGAGGCGGAAGATGCAGCCGAAATTGCGCGCCCCCCTGGCAACAGCATCGCGGCGTCAGTCGGGAATGCCGCAGAGGGCGCGCCTGCGCTCGGAGACCGGCCTCCTCCCGAGAGGAGGTCCACGACGCTTCCCCGAGCGGATGGTGGAGGATATCTCGAGCCTCCTCGCAGCATAGAGAGTCAGGAATTCACACTGGAACGCGCGGCCTTCAGCTGCAGTAGCCCCCATGGGAGTGCTACAGACCGAACAGGCGGTCGTCAGCCACAGCGCGCCGGTGCCTTCCCCTCCAGGAGACAACCGCGCAGGCGCTCATACAACCCCTCACTCAAATCAGCGTCCCGGGGGCGGTCTCGTTGTTGAGGCGGAAGATGCGGCCGAAATTGCGCCCCCTTACTCCTACCAGCGCCCTGGGAGCAGAGTCTTCGCGGACGCCGAACATGCGCCCGAAATGGCGCACTCTCCTGGCAACGACGTCGCGACGGCAGTTCGGAATGCTTCGGACGGCGCTGCGGAAATCGGATACATTCCGCGCGCAACAGACAGCCAGGAGGTCGTAAATCCAAGCGCGGCCGTCAGTTGTTACAGTTCTCGCGTCGCGGGGGTGCGCGAAAGCGTGACTGACAGCGGCCCTGGGCGCTCGCGATTGGAGGTTTCGCTTGACTCCTGGAGAGGGCCAATCAATGCGCAGGCGGCCTTGCGGCGCGCAGACCTGCGCTTTCTGCGCAGAGGGCCACGCAGTGTGCAGGCGGCCTTCCGGCGCGCAAACCCGCGAGCATGCGCTTTCCGCGCAGAGGGCCACACAGCGTGCAGGCGGCCTTCCGGCGCGCAAACCTGCGACCATGCGCTTTCCGCGCAGAGGGCCAAACAGTGTGCAGGCGGCCTTGCGGCGCGCAAACCTGCGCTTTCCGCGCAGAGGGCCACGCAGTGTGCAGGCGGCCTTCCGGCGCGCAAACCTGCGACCACGCGCTTTCCGCGCAGAGGGCAAACACCCAAGCGACGCGAATGCACGCCGCCAACAACAATCCTCAGGGCGACCACTGGACCGAGCACACCTGCCCTAGGTCGCCCCTCTCTCTGAGCCCCGAACGTCTCTCTGGTGATCGCCTCCGAGGAGAGCCGCCAGACGGACCTCGCAGCAGCGCCGAGCGGACAGACAGACAGACAGACGGACAGACAGACAAACAGACGGACGGACGGACGGACAGGCGGACAGACAGACGACAGGGCGGACAGACAGACCGACCGACCGACCGACGCCCCCCCACAGCGAAGCGCGGGAAAAACAACAATCGCTGGAGCCACAGGACATCCCCCGAGGAGCCAAGCTCGGGAGCTCCCAGTAGGGAGCGCTCGCTGCCGCGAGCTTGCTGCATTGAGAAACAGAGGCCATGATGCCAAGAGGCATGGGGTCCGTGTGCTCCTCGAATTTCACTGCCCCCCAAATCGCTGCGCGATTTAGGGGCGACGCGGAAGCAGCTGGAGCAGTTTGCTGCGCGCACGAAGCGGCGCAGGAGGGAAGCGACGGCCCTCGCCACGGAGCTCGGCTTCACCGAGCTCATCCGCGAGGCCTGACCTGAGGAGCGTCTCCCCCGAGCTGCGCCTTCTCTCGACTGCCCGACTAATTGTTTGGCCTTGCGCCGCGGACGACCCGCGCGCGTCGCTGGGACCCTCTCGGGGCGACCAGCGCGCGTCGCGGGAACTCCGTGCTGCGGGGGGCCCGGCGCCTCGTTCGCCCGTCGTCGCTCTGCCCAGCGGTCAGAGACTTGCCCGCTATCAGCCAGCCAGTTAGCTAGTCAGCTCTCTCTGCTTCGCGCAGCGGACGACCCGCGCGCGTCGCTGGGGCCCCGCCCGGGGCGACCAGCGCGCGTCGCGGGGACTCCGCGCTGCGCCGCGCCCGCAGCTTTGGATTTTGGAGTGCGCGGGCAAAGAGGAAGGAAAAGAAGAGCCGAAAGCGGGCGCGATCCTCGCAAGAGGCGTGCCGACATGGGCGTCGCGACGTGCGGACGCTGCCGTCGGGGTTCCCGCGGAAGCTGCCTGCGGCGGCCACGCCCAGTGTCACGTGTGTTCGGACAGGCATGCTCGAACCATTCACATTCATATACACTTACACTAGGCGTTTCCATGATCGCATTCATGCAAATATATTCATTCGCGCGCAGACCCATTCATACTCAGATTCCCTCGCGCTCTGACTCACCCGCGTTCTTTCTTTCGTAATCAGATATATCGTATTCCTTTGCGTTGTGTACCCCGCCACATTTCGGCACACCCCTCATGCGGTTCGCGGCCCCATAGGGAGCGCCACCGAAGAAGATATTCACAATTGCGATACTCACAACTGCATATGGTTGGGTCCTTCGCCAGGATCATTTTCGATCCCCGGACCATTCGTTTTCATGTTTGGGGGGGGCCAGGTTTAGATTCCCAGGATGGATATCCAAAGAATTCGGTTCCTTGCAACTGCGGTTCCGGATGAATGCGATTTCGTGGAGATTGGGCGCTCCGAGATGGATTGCAAAAGAATTCATTTCCTGGGATTGGGATGCAGTTGCGAGGAGACCGCCAGGAAGACGGAATAAGAAGGAGAGCGGAATAATGACAGGAGGAAGGAAGGAAAATAAATCAAGGATAAAGGCGGCCAGCAATTTTTGGCGCGGCAGCGGCCGCCTGCTGGAAGCTGAAGATGCAATTTTGCAGAACGCCGTAAGCATGGATTATGTGCTGTTGGAACCACGAGAGTGCATGCAAATACCATGTGAATCAAAGAATCGCGAGACTCGCGCGCGCCGGAAAAAGGTTTGCCAGCGGTTTTAGATGAACGCGTTTGGACAGTTTAATTTTCGCGGAGAGATTGCAGCAGAAATCCGCGTCAAATTCCACCAGCCCTCTGGGCTTAGGTGGTGTAGCGCGTTTGTTCTTCTCTCTTCTGGGCGCACCGCGAGGCGTTAGAGCGTCCAAAACGGCCCAATATTGCTCCAAGAGGCGTTCAAAGTCGCAAGATGGCCTCCAAGATGGCACATGTAAATTCAAGATGGGTCAAGATAGCCTCCGACATACCCCCAAGAGGCCCGAAGACAACCCCAAGACGGATCCACATGCCCTTCGAGCCCTCCACGGCGCCCTCCAAAATACCAAAACAATTCGAAAACCTATGGGAAATCAATGTGTTTGGCATTATCGCCTTCTCGCTTCCGATGAGCTTTCGAAGCCTCAAAATGGCCCCAGGATGGCTCAAAAAAGGCCCAAGATGGGCCCAAGAAGGCCGAAAACGGCCCCAAGATCTCCCAAGAGACGCCCAGGGCGCTCCAAAAGGGCCCCAAAATGCCGTCTGAGAGCCTCCGAAGGGGGGGGAGGGGGCACGAATCCCCCCCCCCCCCTTCCCCCCTTGTTTTTGAGCCATGGCGCCCACGACGGCCCCAAGAGGCCTCCCAGACCCCCCAAAGAGCCCCAAGAGGGCTCCAAGACTCACCCAAAATATCCTCAAGAGGGCCCCAAGAAGGCATCAAAACAGCGTCAAAATGACCTAAGATAGCCGTGCATGGCTCAAGATAGCCTCCGACAGCCTCTAGCCGAGCATGGCTCAAGATAGCCTCCAAAGAGGCCCCAAGAAAACTAGCAATCAATTCTGGATGGGCTGGTGGGGGTACTTTTTTTTTCGGCCGCAGGCGAACGCGCCAGCGGCGGGCGAAGTAGGTCGGGCCGCGACCGGCTTAAATTACCGACGGCTAACGCGCGCGACTAGGCGGCCGCGGCGGCGCCGGATGCAGCAAGCAGCAACTGCGGCGAGGATGAAGCTGATCCCAGGGAGAGCTGAACCCAGGGCAAAGTTGCAACGTGACCCAGGGAAACCCAGGGGGCACCAAACTTGCCAAACCTGACACGCGCTGCCAGAATGGCGCGAAATCTGAAGAGGCGCCAGCCGAAGCGTCGCACACCGACAGATCAAGTAATGACCGCTCAAAGGTAGGTAAACCTGCGTCCCAGGAGCAATCAAGTGCACCGTGGTCCACGCATAGCATAGCAAGACCTGCGAAAACATAGCAGTACAACCGAGCAGGATGAACCACACCCAATGCCCAATATGTACCCAGGGCGCTCGTGCGCAGCCAATGGCGAGCGACGCCGGGACAATGAAGGCGGCGCCAGCGGATGCGACGCACGACCAACAGTCGTCCGAAGTGCGCCACCTGTGACACCTGTGGACCTGTTGGCAACGCCAGGAGCCAAGTAGGATAGACCACACCCGACCCTGTCGCGACCGCACAGAACCTAAGCTGCATAGGGCTGCCCGCTGAAAGGCCGGGCCACGGCCACACCCAGGAGAAGCCAGAGTGAATTAGGGTGAAAAGAGGGCGGGCGCGCCCGCGGCTTTAGGTGACGACCTTCCACTGTTTCTGGCCCTTCCTGGGTGCGCGGCGATCAGCGGAAGGAGGACAGGAAATTGACGCACGTTTGCTGGTCGTGCCGCCGCGGGTCGAGCGCGCCTTTGCTGCCAGGCATGGCGTGCTGCTGGGCGAACGCGTGCCAGGCGCCTGTGAACCTCGCCCCCAGGGTGACCTGAAGCCGCTTTATCGTTTCGTCAGGTGTCTCCCCGGGGGGGTCCCACTGGATGCCGCCTATCTTAGCTTTATATAGCTGCTGTCCCGTGTCTGGGTCTAAAGGTTCTGGACAGTGACGCGCGGCGGGGCCCGCCAGGGGCGGGGTGGTCAGCGGCTGGTCCTCGGCGCGGCGCCTGCTGCTGCTTCTGCGGCTGCTGCTGCTGCGTCCGCCGCCTGCCGTCTGCCGCTCGCCAGGCCCGCCAGCGCGGTCGGCGTCGCTACGGGCCAGGTTTCGGCCCAGGGGCGGCGGGGAGACTGGAAGGTCGCCAGTCACTCGGCGGGGCGTCCACCTGCTGCCACGAAGACGCGCTGGGGGAACGTTCCAGCCGCGCTGCCGTTGTTCCTCGGCGCTCGAGCTCGCGCCATTGCCAGGGAGGGAGGGGCCGGGGCAAGTAGTGTCAGCCAGGGGAGTGTGGCGGTGGGTGGTTGCCTGTTCCTGTTCTTGCCCATGCTCCCATTCCTGCGCTGGCGCCACTTCCGCGCCCCCCCCGTGGGCGGCCGGCAGCTCCTGCTCATCGGGCTCTTCCGGCCCCTGCTCCGCATGCTGCTCACGTTCGCTGCTCTGCGACTGTTCCGACCGGTTGGGCCCGCCGCCGGAATCGTCTATGGCTTCGCGAGGCGCGGCGGCTACTGGGGCGCGGAAGCCTGGCGGGGACTTGCGGGCAGGCGCGGGCCGCGCGGTTGGCCGCCAGGTAACGGCCGAGTCGCCTCCAGCAGCTGGGGCGGAGAGGAACGCTGCGCTGTGGCAAGCGGGGGCAGGCCCATCCCGTTGGCGCTCGACTTCAGACCCGCGCCCGTCCTCGTCCACGAGCGCGCCCCCATCTGTCGCAGCGTGACTTTCGCCATGTGCGGGAGTGCTGCGGGTCGCGCCTGGCCCAGGCACGTTGTCAGACACCGTTTCTTTCGCCAGGACGGGAGTCGCCTTCCTCAGCGTGGCCCGGCCTTCGAGAGGGAGTGGCTGCGGTTCGCTGTCCGTTCGGGCGGATTCGCTGACAGGGGAACGAAGGCGAATGGGCGCGAAGGGACTTCTCTCGACAAGCTGGTGGATGGCTTCGATGTCCTGCCTCTGCAAGGCATGTTCGTGACCCCCCAGCGATGGGGTCTTCGAAAGTGCCAGGGGCGGCGGCGGGCGGAGTCGCAGCGGGGCGTTGTTGGGTCTCGCCGCCAACCAGATGCATCGACAGCCCCAGGCTTTGCAAGTAATGGGCTCCGCATCGGCCGTCGGCCACGGGGATGGCCTCGGAGGCGTTGGCTGGAGGGTCTGCGCCTATCGCAAACACGCGCCCGTCTGTGGCCCGCGCGCGCCTGCGCGGAAAGCGCATGGTCGCAGGTTTGCGCGCCGGAAGGCCGCCTGCACATTCTGTGGCCCTCTTCGCAGAAAGCGCATGGTCGCAGATTTGCGCGCCGGAAGGCCGCCGGCACACTGTTTGGCACTCTGCGTGGAGCGTGCATGGCTGCAGGTCTGTGCGCGGGTGAGCCGCCTCTGCACGGCCATTGCAACTCTTTACGCGTGGGCGCCAGAGGACCCGAGTTCGGGCCCAGGCTGCGTTCCGGAACACGGGCCGCGCTCGGATTGCAGATGCGGGCGCGCGGGCGCTGGGCTGCTCAGGGCAGCTTCAGTATGCTATTCCGGGCGCGCCGTCGCCAGTGGGCACGAAACCGTGCTTGGGTGCGGGCGCCGGAAACTTGGAATCACGCTTGCTGTCTTGATGCCCCTGCGTGCTCAGGTTGCAGATCTGGGCGCGCGCGCGGGCGTTGGTAGACGTCAAATTGGGCTCAGGAGGTCATTCCGGGCGCGCTGTCGCCTTGGAGCACGAAGCCGTGCTTAGATTGCAGATCTCGAAGCGCGGGCGCCAGAGACCGGAAATCGGTCCCGCAGGGGAGCATGGCAGACGAGAAGCTGCCCGAAGCTCCGTTCAACACCACAGGAGGACACAGATGAGAAGCTGCCCCGGAGATTCGTCCAAACAGACCTCCGACACGCAGGGGAGCGGCAGATGAGAAGCTGGGTGTCTGGGCGGCCCGCGATGAGCTCAGTGCGCATTCCTGGGCGGCCCGCTGTGGGAGTCCACGAGCGGCCCGCTGGGAGCTCAGCGCGTCAGGGCGGCCCGCAAGACATATGCACCTTCGGGGCGGTCGCTGGGGGCCCACGAGCGGCCCGCTGCGAGCTCGTTGCGTTTGCGTGTGTGTCTGGGCGGCCCGCGAAGAGCTCAGTGCGCATTCGGGGCGGCCCGCTGGGTGCCCACGACCGGCCCGCTGGAAGCTCATTGCGATTGCGTGCGTGCCAGGGCGGCCCGCGTGGGTCCAGTACGCATTCGCGCCGGCCCGCTGGCGTCCCACGAGCGACCATGCCCGTTACGTTTGCGTGCGTTTCAGGGCAGTCCGCGACGCGAGGAGCCCAGATGTGTATTCGGGGCAGCCTTCGGGGCGGCCCGCTGCGAGCCTAAGGGGCTCGCTGGTTGTTTATTTGCGCGCGCTGCGGAAGGCCGCCCGCATTTCAGTTTGGCGGGCCGGGCGCAGAAAGCGTCTTGTGCAGGTTCGCAGGCGGAAAGCCGCCTGCACCTCCAGTCCCGCAGTTTGTTGTCAGCTTCAGCGCAAAAGGCGCAGTGTGCAGTTTGCGCGCCAGGAGACTGCCCCCTGGTCAGGGGTTTGGAGGCCGTGGAGCGCTCGCGAAGCGCTTGTGGACGCTCGCCGCGTAGCGCTCTCATTGCGCGCCCGCAGGCCGCCTGCGGGGCGCCAACGGGATGCGCCCGCGGTGCGCTCGCGAGCTGTTCGCGGGGCGCCCGCGGAACGTTCGCGGCACGTCCGCGGGGCGCTCACGGGGCGGGGCGCTCACGCGGCGCTCGCGGGACGCTCGAGCGGCGTCCGGCGGTCGCGCGCTGCCTGCAGGGCGTTCTTGGGTTCCAGGACGCCCGCGTGGCGCTCGTGGGCCGCTCGCGAGGCCTGCGGTGCGCCTGCGGGGCGCTCACGGGAGTCCCGCAAGGCGGGCGCTCGCGGGGCGTCTGCGGGTCGCTCGCTGTGCGCTTGCGAATCGTCTGCGGGTCGCCCGCGGCACCGTCCGCAGGACGCTCGCGGGACGCCTGCGGCGCGCCCGCGCTCGCAGACGCTCGCGGGGCACCCGCGCGGCGCGCGCGCAGAGTTTGTGGAGGCGTCCCGCAGGGCGCTCGCGGGACACTCGTGGGGCTCACGCGTGGCGTCCGCGAGCCTCGCGAACCTCTCGCAGGGCAATCGCAGGACGCTCTAGGGGCGCTCAGGCGCGCCCGTGGGGCTTATAAGGGCGCTTGCAGGACACTCGCCAGGCACTCTCCGGGGCTTCTGGGGGTGCTCGAGGGGCGCTGGCGCCGCGCTCGCGGGAGGCCTGCGGGGCAATCGTGAGGCGCTCGCGGGGCGCCTGCGGGGCGCGCGCGTGGCCGTCATTTTGGGCGTCAAATGCGCCAGCTGCGCGTTTGTATCAGGAACGGTGGGACGCAGCCGCCGGTCCGCAATCTTAGCGTGGAATGCGCCAAAGTCCGCGTTGGTGCCATGACGGCGGAACGCGCCCTTTGTTCAATTGGGCGCGGAATGCGTCGGGTAGCGCGTTTGCTCCGACACGGCGAAGCTCGGCGGGACGTGCAGTTTGAGCGCAGAATGCGCCAAAGTACACGCCGGCGCGAGGACAGGCGAGACGCGCCCTTATCTGTGATTTTCAGCGCGCAGACTTCGCGTGCACCCCAGCGCGGCGCGCCCAACCTGGGTTTGGAATACCAGCGCAGAATGCGCCGGTCTGCGCGTTTCGGCCTGGGGATGGCGCATCGTGCCGGACGCGCAATCTGAGCGCAGATGCGCCAATTACGCGTGCGTGCTGGAGTGCACGCAACTGCGCTCGCGCTGGAATCGGCTAATTGCGCCCAGCCCGGCGGTGCGTTTTCGCCACAACGGCAGCGATAGATTCGCAATCTGGGCGCGAAGCGCATGCAATCTGGGCGCGAAATTGCAAGCCGAAGAGGCGAAGAGCGCGGAATGCGCCAGATTGCAGAGGTGCTGGCACCAGCGCAAGCGCGCCGAGCTGCGGAATCTGGGCGTCGAACACTTGAGTGCGCAGGTAGACGCGATTGCGCGGCCGGATTGCCATTGGGGCGCAGGATGCACAGCGCTGGGCGTCCGCGCGCGGCGGGCGAAAGCGCGCCCGATTGGAATCGAGGGGCGTATTGCGGTGTAACCGAGAATTCTTGGAAAGTGCAGCGGCGCGGAGACGCGCACATTCAGGCGAACAGGCGATCGCCTGAGCAGCGCGTCGAGCGCGAACGCGCCCACAAGCAGGCCGCAGAAGTCAACGCAGTTGCGATTGCGTCTGGTCTGTGCAATGGGGCCGCTTTCTTTCAGACACTTCCGCAATGCAGCTGTCCGGACCACCTGTGTGCATTGGGCGTCTGGGTGTATCCCAGGATGGCCCCTGCCAGCTGCGCGGAAGCTGGCTGCCCATTGTGCGCGCGGAAACGCAACGCCAGGGAGGGGCGACGCTGAATTTTAGTCGCCCCTAAATCGCGCAGCGATTTGGGGGGCAGTGAAATTCGAGAAGCACACGGACCCCATGCCTCTTGGCATCATGGCCTCTGTTCCTCAAAGCAGCAAGCTCGCGGCAGCGAGCGCTCCCTACTGGGAGCTCCCGAGCTTGGCTCCTCGGGGGATGTCCTGTGGCCCCAGCGATTGTTGTTTTTCCCGCGCTTCGCTGTGGGGGGGCGTCGGTCGGTCGGTCGGTCTGTCTGTCCGTCCTGTCGTCTGTCTGTCCGCCTGTCCTCTCCTCGGAGGCGATCACCAGAGAGACGTTCGGGGCTCAGAGAGAGGGGCGACCTAGGGCAGGTGTGCTCGGTCCAGTGGTCGCCCTGAGGATTGTTGTTGGCGGCGTGCATTCGCGTCGCTTGGGTGTGGTTTTTCCCGCCCACCCTCCCTGTGCGTTACGTTTTGCTGGCTGGGGCGTCTGGGTGTATCCCAGGATGGCCCCTGCCAGCTGCACGGAAGCTGGCTGCCCATTGTGCGCGCGGAAACGCAACGCCAGGGAGGGGCGACGCTGAATTTTAAAGCCCTGCGGCGGCCCTTCCAGGAAGAACTCGATGCGCGGCGCCCGCATGAGCAGGAGGTCCTCGTGGCGCGTGGCGCGCGAGAGCAGCGCGTAGAGCTCCAGCCACCAGTCGTCGTCCTCCTTCTTGCCGTTCCCTACCTCGTGGCGGCCGCAATCCAGGATCACGCCTGGGCGACGTCGACCGAGGGAGCAGCGCGCCGGGCAGCCGACGGCCCAGGGCGAGAGTCCACAGGACCGAGAGATGGTCTGGCCGCGGACTGCTCGCGCCCGGAGGTCTGGCCGCCCCCGGAGCGCCGTTTCTCCGCCCCGTCGCCTTCGCGCATGGTGCGCCCCTGGCACGCCACCGTGGTGATGACCCTGCCGTGCGAGAAATGCAAGGGGGGTGCCGAAATGGGTGGGGGTGACGCATGCGGGCGGCGGCACTGAGGCCTTCGGTGGAGCTCCCTATGGAGCCACGAAACGTGTGAGGGGTGTGCCGAAATGGGTGTGGGGGACGCATGCGGCCGCGGGCACTGGGGCCTTCGGTGGAGCTCCCTATGGAGCCACGAAACGTGTGAGGGGTGTGCCGAAATGGGTGTGGGTGACGCATGCGGCCGCGGGCACTGGGGCCTTCGGTGGAGCTCCCTATGGAGCCACGAAACGTGTGAGGGGTGTGCCGAAATGGGTGTGGGTGACGCATGCGGCCGCGGGCACTGGGGCCTTCGGTGGAGCTCCCTATGGAGCCACGAAACGTGTGAGGGGTGTGCCGAAATGGGTGTGGGTGACGCATGCGGCCGCGGGCACTGGGGCCTTCGGTGGAGCTCCCTATGGAGCCACGAAACGTGTGAGGGGTGTGCCGAAATGGGCGCGGGGGACGCATGCGGCCGCGGGCACTGGGGCCTTCGGTGGAGCTCCCTATGGAGCCACGAAACGTGTGAGGGGTGTGCCGAAATGGGTGTGGGTGACGCATGCGGGCGCGGGCACTGGGGCCTTCGGTGGAGCTCCCTATGGAGCCACGAAACGTAGTGAGGGGTGTGCCGAACATGGGTGTGGGTTGACGCAGCGGCGTCGGCCACTGGCGGCCTTCGTGGAGCTCCCTATGGAGCCACCGAAAACGTGTGAAGGGTTGTGCCGAAAGGGATTGGGGGACGCATGCGGCCGCGGGCACTGGGGCCTTCGGTGGAGCTCCCTATGGAGCCACAAAACGTGTGAGGGGTGTGCCGATATGGGTGTGGGGGACGCCTGCGGCCGCGGGCACTGGGGCCTTCGGTGGAGCTCCCTATGGAGCCACGAAACGTGTGAGGGGTGTGCCGAAATGGGTGTGGGGGACGCATGCGGCCGCGGGAACTGGGGCCTTCGGTGGAGCTCCCTATGGAGCCACGAAACGTGTGAGGGGTGTGCCGGCCTCCGACGTCGGGTGACGCATGGCGGCGCGGGCACTGGGGCCTTCCGGTGGAGCTCCCTAATGGAGCCACGAAACACGTCGTGAGGGGTGTTGCCGAACGGGTGGGTGGAGCATGCGGCCCGCGGGCACTGGGGCCGTCGGTGGAGCTTCCCTTATGGAGCCACGGAAGCGTGTTGAGGGGTGGCCCGAAATGTGGTGGGTGAAGCATGCGACCGCGGGCCACGGGGGCCTTCGGTGGAGTTCCCTGAATAATGGAGCCACGAAACGTGTGAGGGGTGTGCCGAAATCGGTTGTGCGTGACGCATGCCGGCCGCGGCAATGGGCCTTTCGGTGGAGCCCCTATGGAGGGGCCACGAAACGTCGTGAGGGGTGTGAGGGGGTGCCCGAAATGGGTGTGTGTGCCCGAAATGGGTGTTGGGTGACGGGGTGACGCATGCGGGCGCGGGCACTGGGGCCTTCGGTGGAGCTCCCTATGGAGCCACGAAACGTGTGAGGGGTGTGCCGAAATGGGTGTGGGTGAAGCATGCGGGCGCGGGCACTGGGGCCTTCGGTGGAGCTCCCTATGGAGCCACGAAACGTGTGAGGGGTGTGCCGAAATGGGTGTGGGTGACGCAGGCGGCCGCGGGCACTGGGGCCTTCGGTGGAGCTCCCTATGGAGCCACGAAACGTGTGAGGGGTGTGCCGAAATGGGTGTGGGTGACGCATGCGGCCGCGGGCGCTGGGGCCTTCGGTGGAGCTCCATATGGAGCCACGAAACGTGTGAGGGGTGTGCCGAAATGGGTGTGGGTGACGCATGCGGCCGCGGCCACTGGGGCCTTCGGTGGAGCTCCCTATGGAGCCACGAAACGTGTGAGGGGTGTGCCGAATTGGGTGTTGATGATGATGATGATGATGATGATGATGATGGGAGGGGGGAGGAGGCAGCGGGAGGAAGGAAGGAAGGAAGGAAGGAAGGAGAACGCGGGGCACCGTCTCTTCAAAACGAGGACCCAACACCACAGGATGGTTGGGAACAAATCTCGGTCAGA
Organism: Prorocentrum cordatum; assembly: GCA_963575745.1. NCBI lineage: Eukaryota > Dinophyceae > Prorocentrales > Prorocentraceae > Prorocentrum > Prorocentrum cordatum. The sequence continues at coordinate 19,982 of CAUYUJ010006470.1, forward strand.
ACCCCAATACACGAAAACAAACAAATTATCCTGGCGAAGGGCCCAACCATATGCAGTTGTGAGTATCGCAATTGTGAGTATCTTCTTCGGTGGCGCTCCCTATGGGGCCACGAACCGCATGAGGGGTGTGCCGAAATGTGGCGGGGTACACAACGCAAAGGAATACGATAGATCTGATTACGAGAGAAATAACGCGGGTGAGTCAGAGCGCGAGGGAATATGAGTATGAATGGGTCTGCGCGCGAGTGAATATATTTGCATGAATGCGATCATGGAAACGCCTAGTGTAAGTGTCGAGCATGCCTGTCCGAACACACGCGACACTGGGCGTGGCCGCCGCAGGCAGCTTTCTTTTTTTTTTGTTTTTTTTTTTTCTTTTGTTTTTTTTTTTTTTTTTTTTTTTTTTTCTTTTTTCTTTTTTTTTGTTTTTTTTTTTTTTTTTTTTTTTTTTTTTTTGTTTTTTTTTTGTTTATGTTCACTTTATTTTTTTTTTTTTTGATTTTTTTTTTTTTTGTTTTCTTGGGTTTTTTTTTTCTTTTTTTTTTTTTTTTCTTGTTTTTTCTTTTATGTTTTTTTCTTTTTTTTTTTTTTTCTTGCTTTTTTTTTATTCTTATTTTTTTTTTTTTTTTATTCCTCTTGTTTCTTTTTTTTTTTTTTTTTTTTTTTGTTTTTTTTTTTTTTTTTTTTTTTTTTTTTTTTTTTTTTTATGCTTTTTTTTTTGTTTTTTATTTTATTCCGCGGGAACCCCGACGGCAGCGTCCGCACGTCGCGACGCCCATGTCTGCACGCCTCTTGCGAGGATCGCGCCCGCTTTCGGCTCTTCTTTTCCTTCCTCTTTGCCCGCGCACTCCAAAATCCAAGGCTGCGGGCGCAGCGCAGCGCGGAGTCCCCGCGACGCGCGCTGGTCGCACCGGGCGGGGTCCCAGCGACGCGCGCGGGTCGTCCGCTGCGCGAAGCAGAGAGAGCTGACTAGCTAACTGGCTGGCTGATAGCGGGCAAGTCTCTGACTGCTGGGCAGAGCGACGACGGGCGAACGAGGCGCCGGGCCCCCCGCAGCACGGAGTTCCCGCGACGCGCGCTGGTCGCCCCGAGAGGGTCCCAGCGACGCGCGCGGGTCGTCCGCGGCGCGAAGCCAAACAATTAGTCGGGCAGTCGAGAGAAGGCGCGGCTCGGGGGAGACGCTCCTCAGGTCAGGCCTCGCGGATGAACTCGGTGAAGCCGAGCTCCCTGGCGAGGTCCGTCGCTTCCCTCCTGCACCGCTTCGTGCGCGCCGCAAACTGCTCCAGCTGCTTCCGCAAGCCCTGCGGCGGCCCTGCCAGGAAGAACTCGATGCGCGGCGCCCGCATGAGCAGGAGGTCCTCGTGGCGCGTGGCGCGCGAGAGCAGCGCGTAGAGCTCAGCCACCAGTCGTCGTCCTCCTTCTTGCCGTTCCCTACCTCGTGGCGGCCGCAATCCAGGATCACGCCTGGGCGACGTCGACCGAGGGAGCAGCGCGCCGGGCAGCCGACGGCCCAGGGCGAGAGTCCACAGGACCGAGAGATGGTCTGGCCGCGGACTGCTCGCGCCCCGGAGGTCTGGCCGCCCCCGGAGCGCCGTTCCCCGCCCCGTCGCCTTCGCGCACGGTGCGCCCCTGGCACGCCACCGTGGTGATGACCCTGCCGTGCGAGAAATGCGGGGGGTGTGCCGAAATGTGTGGGGGTGACGCATGCGGGCGGCGGCACTGAGGCCTTCGGTGGAGCTCCCTATGGAGCCACGAAACGTGTGAGGGGTGTGCCGACATGGGTGTGGGTGACGCATGCGGCCGCGGGCACTGGGGCCTTCGGTGGAGCTCCCTATGGAGCCACGAAACGTGTGAGGGGTGTGCCGAAATGGGTGTGGGTGACGCATGCGGGCGCGGGCACTAGGGCCTTCGGTGGAGCTCCCTTATGGAGCCACGAAACGTGTGAGGGGTGTGCCGAAATGTGTGTGGGTGACGCATGCGGGCGCGGGCACTGGGGCCTTCGGTGGAGCTTGTCCTATGGATCCACGAAAACGTTTCATGTAGCTAGTGAGGGGTGCTGCCGGAAAATGGGTGGGGTTGGACGCATGCGGCGCGGCCACTGGGGCCTTCGGTGGAGCTCCCTTGGAGCCACGAAACGTGTGAGGGGTGTGCCGAAATGGGTGTGGGTGACGCATGCGGCCGCGGGCACTGGGGCCTTCGGTGGAGCTCCCTAAGGAGCCTCGAAACGTGTGAGGGGTGTGCCGAAATGGGTGTGGGTGACGCATGCGGCCGCGGGCACTGGGGCCTTCGGTGGAGCTCCCTATGGAGCCACGAAACGTGTGAGGGGTGTGCCGAAGTGGGTGTGGGTGACGCATGCAGCCGCGGGCACTGGGGCCTTCGGTGGAGCTCCCTATGAAGCCACGAAACGTGTGAGGGGTGTGCCGAAATGGGTGTGGGGGACGCATGCGGCCGCGGCACTGGGGGCCTTCGGGTGGAGCTCCATATGGGAGCACGAAAACGTGTGAGGGGCGTGTGCCGAAATGGGTTTAGTGGGTGGGACGCATTGCGGCCGCGGCCACTGGGCCTCGGTGAGGCTCCTCTGGAGCACACGAAGTGGCTGAGGGTGTGCCGAATTGGGTGTTGATGATGATGATGATGATGATGATGGGAGGGGGGAGGAGGCAGCGGGAGGAAGGAAGGAAGGAAGGAAGGAAGGAAGGAGAACGCGGGGCACCGTCTCTTCAAAACGAGGACCCGACACCACAGGATGGTTGGGAAAAATTGAAATCCAACCAGGCGCCCGAGAACCCGGAACCGCTGGAAACAATCAAAAATTTCAATTCCAATTCCTCAGAAATCCACGTGCATCTTTTTTCGTGAAACCCCGATACCACAACAAACACACGCACATATTTTTGGCTAAGAAATCACATTCCTGCTTTCGGCGTTCCAGATCCCTGGCTTCCCTGTAAGAATGGATACGAGAAACCGTGTAGAAGGATACAGAGTCCGGTGTTGGTGGATACGATACGGAAACCAACGTGAATTGATACGGTTTCCGGTGTTGCTAGATACGGAAACAGGTGTGGATGGATGCAGATTTTGGCGGGGGTGGATACGGGAAGTGGCGCGGGTGGATACGGAAACCTGTTCAGGTGGACGCGGAAATTTGCGTGGGCACGAACGAAGCAGCCATGCGCCAAAAGCGCGTGGGCATTACAAATGCGCGCCAGCAGTGACAGTTGCACACCAAATGCGCGCACAAGGCGGCCAGGACAGGCCAAATGCGTGCCGGGGGAGCGGAGGAGAGGAGGAGGAGGAAGAGCAAGAAGCCATTGTTTTGCTGCCTGCCAGGGTACAGAGGCAATCAATAGTTATTACAGTCATTCTTCATCGCTGTCGTGAGAGCGGCGGCCAAGAGCAAAATTCGTAACAAATGCGATCCAGACAGATTCGTTTCTGAGGCAATCCAATAAGTCTGACTCTGAATGGAAACAATATCGGATTTGATTGCATAAACTTTTTGCCCACTCGCGCCTTGGACGTCCGGGGGCCCGAGCGCGCGAGTCGGCGGAAGGTCGCGTGCTGTTTGGTTGACAAGTCAATTGTCTCAACAAGTCGTCAGCGCTTGATCTTCCTATCTTCCCAAACCATATTAATTGATGCTTCAACAATTGCGAACTATACTTTGATGTCCCGGCTCTGAGCAAAACTGTTTTATTTGATATTCTAGACACGTACGAATGAGGAATATTCATGATTTGGCGAAGGCAGCGCGCATGGAATCCATCCAATCTCTTTCTTTCTCGTTTGTTCAGCCAGGCTGAGTTCAAATAATACATAACTTGGCTGGTAATCAGCGCCCCAAACACTTCAAGCTTTCTTTGCTTCAATATGCCGGCGCACTGCGTGAATAGCATCCGTCGTCCCCCGTTGCCTTCTGAAACCGAATTGCGTTGCGGTGAGTCGATCTTCTGCCCCTGCTCGCTGGAGTTTCCCAAGTAAAAGGGTAGCAAGAATTTTGCATATTACGCATAGCAGACTGATCGGGCGGTAATTGTCGCATTGATCAACTGGGCCTTTATTTTTATACATTGTAGACACATGTGCATGGCGCCATTCTGCAGGAACTTGTTTGTTCCTCCAACATGTGTTCACCATATGTGTAATCCACTGTAGGCCTTGAAGGTCTGATGCCAGTGCTTTCCAATACTCAGCCGGCATGTCGTCAGGTCCGCTGGATTTTCCACGTTTCACTTGGGATATGGCGGCTCCAATTTCTTTATTTGTGAAATCATCATCTGGGATGTTCAGAGGGGGCCCCAAGGAACCCGTGCCCACAATTGTCGCCGGGCGCACTTTCCATTGCACTTTTTTCCAAATATTCCGCCATAGTCTCTGTCTTCTCTTCGCCGTCCACTATTTCGCCTTGCAGATTGCGGAGCCTGCCTTGTCTGTGCGATTTTGGCCGGCACATTTTCTTCAGCGAATCCCAGTCTCCTGCAGCAGTGGCGTCATCAACCCATGTTGTTTTATCTCGCTTGACTGCGCGTCGCACTTCTTTCAACAATTCTTTCTCCAAAGGTTTGTTGTGTGACAATCGTGCTGTACTTCGCTCCGCAATCAAATCCAAAGTATGTTGCGTAACCCATGGTCGTTGTGTCGCACGTTCCCGAAAAGGTAGCTTTGTTTTCGCAATGGCCGCCGCATCCTTAGCATTGGCCCACAAATCTTCCACATTGTGCGTCTCCACCGTGCGTGCCATGAATGATTCTACAAATTGAGTGCGAATGGTGTCGTCGCCCAGGGCTGCCAAATCGCGTTTTCGGCACTGTGTTTGTCTTCTCGGTTGCATTTGAAACGCAATCTCGAAAGTAATAAGAAAATGATCGGTGGCTAAAGCAGCTTCTCGATGACTCCGTAAAATTTTGATTGTATCCAGCATGCAAGGTCTGCAGAGCACAATGTCCAAGATATTATGGGTTGCAAGATTGATTGGCGAAAGCGGTCGCACTCCTGGTTCTCGGAAAGTTATTTTTCTCTCCAAACATTCGTCGAAGAAAGTGTTTGCGATAATCATTTCTGCGCCCGTGCAGAATTCCAGTCACAAATCTCGATTTGGCGCGTCCACTTCGTGGATGGCTTCGCGACCCCGCCCGAATTCTCCAACGACGTCCTCTTCTCCAGGGTGTTTTCGCCCGATTATTGCGCTGAAGTCTCCAATGGAGAATTATGCAATATTTGCATTGCACGCCCTGTGTTCCTTATCCAACTTGTTGTAAAAATCAACACGTTCCGGGAGCGGCCTCATGTTGTGCGGGGCATATACATTGAAGATTGCAAGTGTTGCGCTTTGGATGCGTAATTTGGGAATGCATATTCTTTCAGAAACTTGTTTGAAGCTTTGTGACGGCGAAGACGAGGTGCCACTACAAAACCAACCCCGGCCCAAGATATTGAGTCTTCGCTTGATCCTGAGAGTACGAATTTATACCTATTCTGCACGTGCACATCTGCCTTCGTTTTCCGAGTTTCTTGTAAGCACAGCATGTCGATATTGCGTTGTTCCGTGTGTGTGAAGAGTTCCCATACTTTCACTTCTGTGAGTCCACAAACGTTCCAACTTCCACATTTTATTGCTTGTATTGCCTGAATTTCTGAATCTGGATTCGCAATTGGAGATGGAACAGAACGCATGGTAACTTTGCCCAAATCGTTTGTTCCAATATTAATCGATTGAATTGTAATCTCAGGGGGTCTCCTGGAGGGTGAAACTATGCCTCTGTACCCTTGGTTCCTTCAAGCTGTTGGTTTCCCTTTGCCCATTTCCTTTGAAGCAAATGCTGCATTCTTTTCCAATGTGTCCCTGATTTGTTGTGTAATTCAATCCATTCGGGAGCTGTTTGGAGATCTTCCCAAGTCTTCCACGATTCGTTGATCCATTCCAAATTGAGCGTGTAATCAACAACGGATACTTTGAGAACCACTTTCCCCCCGGCCTTCAATGTGCCGTTGTCTCCGTCGACTGTGTGATATTTTTGTCGAATCCCCATTGTGTAAGAAGGCACCGCAAACTATGTAATGTGGATGCGGCAACTCTTCTTTCCATAGGAGTGTCTTTGTTGCACCACACTCTGCGGGATCCATCTTTCGGCATTTGGTCGGCATGCGCGGTTTGCAGAATCGGCAATGTTTTTTTTTTTCGCAAATGTGTTCTGAAGCAAATTCTGTGAATAATATGCTTTTGGAATCTTCCTCGGGCAGGCCTTTCTTGTAGTTCTTCAATGGCAAATCACATTTGCCTTTCTTCAGCGTGGCAATTACCCAAAGTTCTGCGTCGATTACTGAGGCATGCGATTATCCACCAAAAATTAAAATTGAAGAATTGCTTTGCCCGCTTCCGGCAGATGTTGTCGAAGTCGTAGTGCGGAGTGTTTCCATTTCTTTCCGGATCTCTTCCATGCATTTGTCGGTTGTATGCCGGCGTGGTATTAGCATGATGTTGAAGTTCGTCGATATTGTGCTCCATTTCTGTCACCCGGGCATTGTTCTCGTCGTGGTACTTCTTTGCGGTATTCTTTATATCTTGAAAGTCGCATCCAAGAGTTTGAACAACACACATTGTCGTAGCAATATGTTTTTGAAACATTTACTGCATGGCCTTCATAGTTACCGGTTCGTCTTTTCCATCATCAGAAAGATTATCTTCGTCCCCGCCGTCAATGTCCAAGGTCTTTTGCTTCGCGTTCGTGTCCATATTGCCTATCTTTGCAGCTTTCTTGTCTGGTGTTTCAGGATTGCTTCCTTGATGTTTAAGTTTCCTGCCAGTGGGATCTTGATGGGCGGGGGCCGCGGACATACCAGACATCAGAAGGATGTAGCTGGGAAGTTCGTCGGTGCCTTACTTGCTTGAGCCAACTTGAGCCAATTTGAGCGCGGGTGGATACAAGAATTGGCGCGGGTGGATCCATAAATTATTATTGAATAGAGTATTAACGAAGTTTGGGGCGCGCGCATTGGTAGTTAGGAGCGCGGTGTCGCGTTCGGAAAAAACGCTCAAATATATCATGTGTGCGCGGTTCGGCACTGCGACGTCGCTACATAGTCGCGCAAAAATCGGCACGCGAAACCGGCGCGCCCTCCGCGTGATACCAATGGAATGTTTTATCCGTAAGGGGTTCGTCCCTATGCCGCCGGCTTCCGTTTATTCTCCTGTGTTAGATTGAGATTTGCCAGAGATATGTTAGGATGTCTGGGCGCTGACGCGAAGCAATGTCGACTTCGCGCGACGGCGAATATTGATTTACGAAGGGTTTTCATTTCGGGTACGCGAGTATGAATTATTATGGTTGAAGGTTTCGGGGGCGCGCGAATATTGCGCAATTTACGACGGCGCGTGGCTTCGGGGGCGCAATAGTATATCATTTACACATAGACAATGTTTTTGGTTTCGGGTGCGCAACTATTTCATAACTTACAAGAATTTATGACCTCGGGAACGCGAATATTGCGCAATATGCGGGCGAAGTGACTTCGGGGGTGCAAGCTTATACAAAGCTGCGAACATGAGAGGACTGCTCGCTGGGCCAACCGTGATGCCACAAACGCCAAGAATGCCGATGACAACGGCGCGGCCGAGACGCCGGCGAGATGCTTGCTCATGTTCAGCTCCAACGAGCCAAGAGTTCACGGTTCACGCGGCAGAGTTTGGGGCCGGCAACCGCGCCCCCTTGGAGACTACCACGACGCGCGCGTCGCGCCTCACTTCCACGGAGGCACCATCGATTACGGGGACGTTGGGCGCGCGGGCACGTCGGACGGCGAGCAAGAACGGCCGCGCTTCCACGCCATGTTCTCCCGCGCCACGCGCATGTGGAACACGCTGATCTCGCGGCCACCGCCGCGATAATTTCCAGGGCGAGGGCCGCCCGCATCTTCGCGGAAGGTAATCCTGGAATTCGACGCCAGAACCGAGAGTTCCAAAGCAATGGCAGAAACGGATTCAGAGACCGAATATTGGTTTCAGCTTCCGTGGCTTCGGAGACTGAACCCCGTGGTTTCGGAGATTGAGCCTCACGGTTTCGGAGACTGCACCGTCGGTTTCGGAGACTACACTGGAAACCGTTGCCAGAGATTGTGCCAACAGAGATTATGCCGGCGGTTTATGAGATTATGCCGTCTCCGAGATTGCAATGAATTGCACAGAGATTCTGGCCAAACGCTTTTCGGCAGCATTTGCTGGCAAACACAGACATTTATAAATCACAAGTGGTTTCGCACGTCGAAGAAGGAAGGGCATTCCGAAGGAAAAGAGAGTTTTCAGCGGGAGAAGAGGAAGGCTTTTCTGGGCGAAAGGAACATGGTCGGAAGACGGGCGCGGGGCGAAAAAGAATGTTTCGGCTGTCTCTTAAATCGCGGGTGCAATTTCAACGACACATGTGGCATGCGTTGCTCAAATCAATTGCGAACACTGTTCTTTCTCGCAAATTTGATCAATATTTATCTGTATTCTTCTGCAAACATACCACACTGCAACATATGACGCTGCGTGATGCGATGGTAAAATTCCCTTTGCACAGCATATTGTCTTTGGCCCCGACATGTGTACACGCTTGGTTGTGTTTGACATGGTTATATTATCGCGCCGCCTTCCTCCATCTGTGCCCCATTATAAAACACCGGTATCTGCAGTCGCGCAGAGATGTTTCAATTGGAACAGATCCAGATAACATGTATACATATACGCACACGTGAACCTCACTACTAAACACGCATGCGAACGTCATTCAGTCGAGATCTGCCCCACTATCGTGAAGCATGCTATGAAAGCCGCACCAGAGTTTTGATGCCCGCGGGGGGGCGCCCTACGACTGCGAACCACATCGACATGTTTTCTGATCCTCCTCCCGCAAGAGTGCCGGGCGAGGATAAACATGAGCGCACTTGTGCACATTCTGCATGAGCACAATTTTGCAGGGGCCAGTGTGTCTTCCTTCAGCGCGGCGATTGTTTTTTTTTGGGGGGGGGCGCGCGCCGTCGCTGTCCTTTTCATTTGGCGTTTTTTTTTTTTTGGGGGGGGGTTCGCGCGCCTCTGCAGCGCAATATGTATTTGTGATGATGGCTTGTTCCTCTTTTGGGATTCTTCTTGCTATCCAACATGAATTTGGATAGACCTGGCGAATCAGCGGATGCTGAAATATTGGTATCGTTCTTTTCGGCTTTCCTAACTTTTCCGAACGCCCGTTCGGAAGAATGCTCTAGTGAATTTACGTTTACGCCCATATTTGCATGTGCGCATCGCATATTTTCACATTCGGAATCCAGCCGGTTTTGGCAAACCTTCCGCGTGGATACCCAGCTCCGGTCTGTGAAAAAACGCAGTAATACATTGAAACAGATCGAAGCACACATACGCCCAAAACGCGCGGGCAAGGAAAACTAGAGCGACATGCCAAATGCGCGCGAGAACAGATGATTACGCGCGCGCCAAACGCGCACCAAGGACGCGCCAAAAGCGCGCCGAGCGGACGGAAGGAAGAGGGAGGACAATAACGAACAAACGATTGCACGCCAAACGCGCGCCCGACTGGCGTGGACGCGCCAAATGCGCGCCAAGATGGCGGGGGGAGGAGGATGAGGCGGAGAAATACAAATGATGTATTTTTCTTGTCAGGACGCACCATCCAACCAATGCATATCATAGGTGCTCGTCTACTCCGCATTCAATTGGCCTGGAAACTTTGATTGCTAACGCGTCTCATTTTCGGTTCTCTACCACGACGTCTGGCTCAAAGTTTTGGCTCAGACCAGCTTTTAGCTCAGGCCGCGCCCATCGACCGCCAAGGCAACCTCAACTTACCATTCCGCGCATCACGCCAAGTGTGCCGAATATGCCAGCAAAGAAACATATAATCTCTTCGCCAGAAGGGAGTGGTGGGCGTCGCGTGGAACCGCGTCAACGCAGTCCAACTCAAGAAATGGATGGGTTGGAAAGCGCAGCCGATGCTCAACGTGGACGTGCAGTACCGGCCAACAGGTTACAACCCCGCACCCTGGACCTAAACAACTTGGGCGAGGAAGACCTATTACCTCCTGCACAAATACCAAACGCAGAAGCGCCAGTAACCATGGGGGCGATGAACACCATGTTCCGGGACTACCTCGCTCCAGTCATGAAGATATCCCAGGCTCAAGGGCGCGATTTCAAAAAAAAATCAAACCATCAGCGGAAGCCAACATAGAATAACAAAACATCCGCATCACGAACATTGAAGACGAAGCTCTACAAGAAGAGATGCACTCCTTCTGCACGCCAGCGGACGTCGACAAACGCATCGAGTGACGACGGGGACACCGAGGTCTACGGGTGCATTTTCGGCAACCGGCCCACACAATTTCCACCCTTGTAGTTGGGGGTCTGCCGCGAAACATTCTTGCAGACGCTGAGAAATGGGTGGCCCAAATATTGGAGGGCGCTCACTGCCCAGCCCCTTCAAAAACGTATAACAAAGGACCTCTTGAAGAAGAGTTCAAAGGCATATTGTTCCTCGAGTTCCCGTCCGAGACGCTCCCCCAACAAGTTTTGCCAATTTTACAAGAAGCGCGTGGGGAACATAATCCCAGAGAAAGATCTCGCCGGGTCTGGCGCGACACAGACGCTCCCATCGAGAAGCGGGCCGCCACGTCGTTATTATTAAGCTTGCGCTATATCTTGACCTAGTGGTGCTTTGAGAAGAAGTTTCTGAAGGTCGACGGGGACATCGGCATTGTCAGACCTGGGGGCAAACCAATTTTGAAAGCAACAGTGGATAATTGGAAGCTTGAGTTGGCGTGGTTGGATCAAACATGGGAGATATGGGGCGAACTTCAAAAAGCGGCAGAATGGGAAGATGTGCAACCCAAAGTCAATGAGAGATTGGAGAGGAGCGCGGCCAACTCATCAAAAGTGGTGGGCACAGGTAAGCCCGCGCAATGACGACGCCAAAAACGCACAAGCATAGTCACCCTCGGGGAACAACAACGTCTCCGAGATACCGAGATCTTTATTCAAAATTGCAACATGGAGTGTCAAAGGTTTAACGGAAGAGAAATTGTTTGAAATAACAACGCGCACGGGTAATCACAATATTCAGTTATTATGCGCACAAGAAACACGACATAAACAGGCAGACACTTACGATTTCAATGGTTACGTAATTGTACTATCAGGTGCAGAAGGGGAGGCGCAATCCTTCACTGGAGTTGGGTTCAGTACTTCAGAATCGCTATGGAAGCGGAGGCGATCGTATAAACAAATATCGGGCGGAATAGTTTGGACCAAGATCCGAATGGAGAAAGGTACGTTTGGAATAATTTGCGCTTGCGCCTCTCCGAACCCCAAGCCCACCCCAAAAAAGCTGCACATTTATGCCGGTCTCGATCTGGAATACAGGGGTTGCTTTGCAAATGCGGGAACGATTATTTTTGGTGTCTTAATTCGCGAATGGGGCGAACGCGCAATGGGGAAAAACATATTATTGGGGGCTGCGGCTGGGGCAGAGAAGCAATGCATGCAAGAGGAAACTCCAAGCCGCGCTTTGCTAATCGAATTCTGCGACGGCCTCGATTTGAAGATTCCGCACTCGTTCTTCAACTGGCCACTTGAGGAGAGGGTCGCCTTCATCGAGCCTGGCGCGAGTTTCATCGGGGAGATCGCGGAGAGCCAGTGCAACATATTGGACACGCTTCTTTGCGACGCTGCCATAGTATCGCAAATGCAAGATATGAAGAGCCATCGACAAATGCCATTGTCACCTGCGCCATGACATGCAAATTGGAAGCACCGCGCGAACACCAACCCGCAGGACTCGCACGCGAAGCTATCCGGGACCACGGGCTACGACTACTATATGCAGAAAGATTTCTGGGAGAATTGGGAGATTTCCCAACGACGTCAGAAACTGTAGAAAACCCATGGGAACAAGGGGTGCAGGCGGCTCAAGCTGCTACCAATGTACTTCCACCAGCTTCAGCTGCAAAGAAGACCATGGATTAGCAAACGGACGTTGGATTCAATTGATGAGAGGGGCAGGGCGCGACAAGCAAGCAACACTCAAGAAGAGAAGCGTTTACTCAAACAAGTACGACAATCATGCAAACAAGACAAATCATCTTGGATTGAAAGGCGCATCGCAAATGGGAATTGGGGTGTCATGCGAGCTCATTGCCGAGAACGCCCGCGCAAACAAGGGCGCCTACAAAACCTGGCGGGGGAATTGGTGGAGAGTTCTGGACGGGCAGACACGATGGCGGAGTTCCGGGAAAAAGTGCAATGGAGAGTACGACCAGCATTATTATTACCGACGGACCGCTTGGGGCCTACATTGCCAGTCTGCGAAGCGGCATTCACACCGCAAGAGGTCGGGAAAATGGCAAAAACACAAAAAAAAAAAAAAAAAAAAAAAAAAAAAAAAACAAAAAAAAAAAAAAAAAGAATGGAGCAAGTCTGCTGGAGCGGCGGGATTCCGGCCATAATTCTGAAGCGTGGCCGAACTCTCGCGGCATCGAATGCCATCGCGCCGCTAGTCTTTTTTTTTTTTTTTTTTTTTTTTTTTTTTTTTTTTTTTTTTTTTTTTTGTTTTTTTTTTTTTTTTTTTTTTTTTTTTTTAATTTTTTTCTTTTTTTTTATTTTTGTTTTTTTTTTTTTATTCTTTTTTTTTTTTTTGTTTTTTTTTTTTTTTTTTTTTTTTTTTTTTTTGTTTTTTTTTTTTTTTTTTTTTTTGTTTTTTTTTTTTTTTTTTTTTTTTTTTTTTTTTTTTTTTTTTTTTTTTTTTTTTTTTTTTTGGTTTTTTTTTTTTTTTTTTTTTTTTTTTTTTTTTTTTTTTTTTTTTTTTTTTTTTTATTTTTTCTTGCAAAAACGCCACGAAGTGCAGGAAGCTGTCCCCCACGCTTGGCGGCGCTCGTTGGTAAGCGCAATATGCAAAAACAAAGGGCCCGTGCACATCTGCGACAATTGCAGGCCAATCAGCTTACTTTGCGTGGCGTACAAAATGGCGGTAAGCTTACTTCCAAAACGATTGCAACGTGCTGGTGCTGGAGACCGACTCGACGCAACGCAATTTGGCTTCTGTTGGGGGAGTGGCGCGGCAGATGCAATACATGTGGTGCGAAGGCATGTAGAAGTATCAAACATAGGGCGAAATGGTGGCTCAACATACGTCGCGCTGGATTGGAAGATAGCCTTCGATTCAATTAGCGTGGGTGCGATGCTCGTAGCTCTTGGAAGATTTGGTCTCCCCGCGCGCATTTTGGCAATTATCAGAAACATGTATACTAGGAGGAAGTTCTGTGTCACGGATGGTGGGCATAAGTCGAAAGAGAGGCCGCGACGTTCAGGCATCGCGCAGGGATGCCCCCTGTCGCGCAGGGATGCCCCCTGTCACCGCTCTTGTTCGCGATGGCGATGACGGTGGTAATGCGCGATGCGGTGGAACTCCTCGACGAACAATCAAAAGTTTCATTCAAAAGTGGTATTCTATCAATTCTGTTGTACGCAGACGATGCTTTGATTTATGGCAGATATCAGCGAGACGTCCAAAACCTGTTGAATGCGGTCGCCACCGCTGGGGGGCAAGTTGGCATGGGGCTGCATTGGGATAAATTTCAAGTTATACACGTAAAACAACAACATGGAATTATTTACGCCTCACGGGGAACAAATACATGCAAAAGACAATTTAGTATACCTTGGGGCTACAATCTACAATACTGGGCACATGTACGCAAAATTGAACAAACGACTGGGGCAGGCTTGGGGGGAATTCTGCAGGCATGCGAAAGCATGGAAGCACGCCTCAATCAGCATCAAAAGGAAGCTACAGATTTTCCAAGCGATGTTCACAAGCAAGGTCTTGTATTCCCTCAGCTCGGCATGGTTCAACAAAGCTGAGAAACGACGATCGGACAGTTTCCTAGCAAAGTGCCCCAGGAAAATATTGAATATCCCCCATTCGTTCATATCCAAAGTATCAAACAAGATCGCTCTGGAGAGCCAACAATTGCCGTGCACATCGCAGTTCTTGCAACAACAACTTCAGCTATTTGGGAAGGTTGGCCGGAGCCCTAATTCTCATGCGCTGCGTGCCGCAACGTTTCAACCTGATGGCCCCAAGCCGGTTACTCTACTTTGCAAACGTGCGCGGGGGGGGCCAGAAAGAAAATGGGCAGCAGGATTGCTATCACTTATTTCTCATTGTTTCCCTCGTTCTGAGGCTTTAATGGACACTCTGCTGGACAACAAAAAATGAGAAGCGTTAGCAATCAAAGTTCCCAGGCCACTTGAATGCGGAGAAGACGAGCACTCATGATACGCAGCGCGTGGCTTGTGCGTTTTGGCAGGGCACAAATACATCATCATCTTCCCTCCGCCTCCTCTTCCTCTTTTCGCCTTCCCGGCGCGCATTTAGCGCGTCCAGGCCACTTGGGCGCGCGCGTGGCGTGCAGTCGTATGTTCCTCATCTTCTCCCTTCTTCGTCCCTCCGTCCGCTCGGCGCGCATTTGGCGCGTCCAGGCCAGGTTGGCGCGCGTTTGGCATGTCGCTTCAGTTTTTCTTGCCCGCGCGCTTTTGGCGCATGGCTGCTTCGCTCGTGCCGCGATGTCAATCAAAACTTCAGAACCAGGGAAACAATGCGGAAACAGGTGTGGATGGATGCAGATTTTGGCGGGGCTGGATACGGGAAGTGGCGCGGGTGGATACGGAAACCTGTTCAGGTGGACACGGAAATTTGCGCGGGCACGAACGAAGCAGCCATGCGCCAAAAGCGCGTGGGCATTACAAATGCGCGCCAGCAGTGACAGTTGCACACCAAATGCGCGCACAAGGCGGCCAGGACGCGCCAAATGCGTGCCGGGGGGGCGGAGGAGAGGAGGAGGAGGAAGAGCAAGAAGCCATTGTTTTGCTGCCTGCCAGGGTACAGAGGCAATCTATAGTTATTACAGTCATTCTTCATCGCTGTCGTGAGAGCGGCGGCCAAGAGCAAACTTCGCAACAAATGCGATCCAGACAGATTCGTTTCTGAGGCAATCCAATAAGTCTGACTCTGAATGGAAACAATATCGGATTTGATTGCATAAACTTTTTGCCCACTCGCGCCTTGGACGTCCGGGGGCCCGAGCGCGCGAGTCGGCGGAAGGTCGCGCGCTGTTTGGTTGACAAGTCAATTGTCTCAACAAGTCGTCAGCGCTTGATCATCCTATCTTCCCAAACCATATTAATTGATGCTTCAACAATTGCGAACTATACTTTGATGTCCCGGCTCTGAGCAAAACTGTTTTATTTGATGTTCTAGACACGCACGAATGAGGATTATTCATGATTTGGCGAAGGCAGCGCGCATGGAATCCATCCAATCTCTTTCTTTCTCGTTTGTTCAGCCAGGCTGAGTTCAAATAATACATAACTTGGCTGGTAATCAGCGCCCCAAACACTTCAAGCTTTCTTTCCTTCAATATGCCGGCGCACTGCGTGAATAGCATCCGTCGTCCCCCGTTGCCTTCTGAAACCGAATTGCGTTGCGGTGAGTCGATCTTGCATCGAGTGACGACGGGGGCGCCGAGGTCTACGGGTGCATTTTCGGCAACCGGCCCACACAATTTCCACCCTTGTAGTTGGGGGTCTGCCGCGAAACATTCTTGCAGACGCTGAGAAATGGGTGGCCCAAATATTGGAGGGCGCTCGCTGCCCAGCCCCTTCAAAAACGTATAACAAAGGACCTCTTGAAGAAGAGTTCAAAGGCATATTGTTCCTCGAGTTCCCGTCCGAGACGCCCCCCCAATAAGTTTTGCCAATTTTACAAGAAGCGCGTGGGGAACATAATCCCAGAGAAAGATCTCGCCGGGTCTGGTGCGACACAGACGCTCCCATCGAGAAGCGGGCCGCCACGTCGTTATTATTAAGCTTGCGCTATATCTTGACCTAGCGGTGCTTTGAGAAGAAGCTTCTGAAGGTCGACGGGGACATCGGCATTCTCAGACCTGGGGGCAAACCAATTTTGAAAGCAACAGTGGATAATTGGAAGCTTGAGTTGGCGTGGTTGGATCAAACATGGGAGATATGGGGCGAACTTCAAAAAGCGGCAGAATGGGAAGATGTGCAACCCAAAGTCAATGAGAGATTGGAGAGGAGCGCGGCCAACTCATCAAAAGTGGTGGGCACAGGTAAGCCCGCGCAGTGACGACGCCAAAAACGCACAAGCATAGTCACCCTCGGGGAACAACAACGTCTCCGAGATACCGAAATCTTTATTCAAAATTGCAACATGGAGTGTCCAAAGGTTTAACGGAAGAGAAATTGTATGAAATAACAACGCGCACGGGTAATCACAATATTCAGTTATTATGCGCACAAGAAACACGACATAAACAGGCAGACATTTACGATTTCAATGGTTACGTAATTGTACTATCAGGTGCAGAAGGGGAGGCGCAATCCTTCACTGGAGTTGGGTTCAGTATTTCAGAATCGCTATGGAAGCGGAGGCGATCGCATAAACAAATATCGGGCGGAATAGTTTGGACCAAGATCCGAATGGAGAAAGGTACGTTTGGAATATTCTGCGCTTGCGCCTCTCCGAACCCCAAGCCCACCCCAAAAAAGCTGCACATGCATGCCGGTCTCGATCTGGAATACAGGGGTTGCTTTGCAAATGCGGGAACGATTATTCTGGTGTCTTAATTCGCGAATGGGGCGAACGCGCAATGGGGGAAAACATATTATTGGGGGCTGCGGCTGGGGCAGAGAAGCAATGCATGCAAGAGGAAACTCCAAGCCGCGATTTGCTAATCGAATTCTGCGACGGCCTCGATTTGAAGATTCCGCGCTCGTTCTTCAACTGGCCACTTGAGGAGAGGGTCGCCTTCATCGAGCCTGGCGCGAGTTTCATCGGGGAGATCGCGGAGAGCCAGTGCAACATATTGGACACGCTTCTTTGCGATGCTGCCATAGTATCGCAAATGCAAGATATGAAGAGCCATCGACAAATACCATTGTCACCTGCGCCATGACATGCAAATTGGAAGCACCGCGCGAACACCAACCCGCAGGACTCGCACGCGAAGCTCTCCGGGACCACGGGCTACGACTACTATATGCAGAAAGATTTCTGGAAGAATTCTGAGATTTCCCAACGACGTCAGAAACTGTAGAAAACCTATGGGAACAAGGGGTGCAGGCGGCTCAAGCTGCTACCAATGTACTTCCACCAGCTTCAGCTGCAAAGAAGACCATGGATTAGCAAACGGACGTTGGATTTAATTGATGAGAGGGGCAGGGCGCGACAAGCAAGCAACACTCAAGAAGAGAAGCGTTTACTCAAACAAGTACGACAATCATGCAAACAAGACAGATCATCGTGGATTGAAAGGCGCATCGCAAATGGGAATTGGGGTGTCATGCGAGCTCATTGCCGAGAACGCCCGCGCAAACAAGGGCGCCTACAAAACCTGGCGGGGGAATTGGTGGAGAGTTCTGGACGGGCAGACACGATGGCGGAGTTCCGGGAAAAAGTGCAATGGAGAGTACGACCAGCATTATTATTACCGACGGACCGCTTGGGGCCTACATTGCCAGTCTGCGAAGCGGCATTCACACCGCAAGAGGTCGGGAAAATGGCAAAACAAAACTCAAATGGAGCAAGTCTGCTGGAGCGGGCGGGATTCTTGCATAATGCTGGAAGGCAGTGGCCCAAACTCTCGGCGGCATCGAATGGCTTAAGAAGTTATGCGACGCGCGCTGGTCAGAGGAAGCTGTCCCCCACGCTTGGCGGCGCTCGTTGGTAAGCGCAATATGCAAAAACAAAGGGCCCGTGCACATCTGCGACAATTGCAGGCCAATCAGCTTACTTTGCGTGGCGTACAAAATGGCGGTAAGCTTACTTCTAAAACGATTGCAACGCGCTGGTGCTGGAGACCGACTCGACGCAGCGCAATTTGGCTTCTGCTGGGGGAGTGGCGCGGCAGATGCAATACATGTGGTGCGAAGGCATATTGAAGTATCAAACATAGGGCGAAATGGTGGCTCAACGTACGTCGCGCTGGATTGGAAGATAGCCTTCGATTCAATTAGCGTGGGTGCGATGCTCGTAGCTCTTGGAAGATTTGGTCTCCCCGCGCGCATTTTGGCAATTATCAGAAACATGTATACTAGGAGGAAGTTCTGTGTCACGGATGGTGGGCATAAGTCGAAAGAGAGGCCGCGACGTTCAGGCATCGCGCAGGGATGCCCCCTGTCACCGCTCTTGTTCGCGATGGCGATGACGGTGGTAATGCGCGATGCGGTGGAACTCCTCGACGAACAATCAAAAGTGTCATTCAAAAGTGGTATTCTATCAATTCTGTTGTACGCAGACGATGCTTTGGTTTATGGCAGATATCAGCGAGACGTCCAAAACCTGTTGAATGCGGTCGCCACCGCTGGGGGGCAAGTTGGCATGGGGCTGCATTGGGATAAATTTCAAGTTATGCACGTAAAACAACAACATGGAATTATTTACGCCTCACGGGGAACAAATACATGCAAAAGACACTTTAGTATACCTTGGGGCTACAATCTACAATACTGGGCACATGCACGCAAAATTGACAAACGACTGGGGCAGGCTTGGGGGGAATTCTGCAGGCATGCGAAAGCATGGAAGCACGCCTCAATCAGCATCAAAAGGAAGTTACAGATTTTCCAAGCGATGGTCACAAGCAAGGTCTTGGATTCCCTCAGCTCGGCATGGTTCAACAAAGCTGAGAAACGACGATCGGACAGTTTCCAAGCAAAGTGCCCCAGGAAAATATTGAATATCCCCCATTCGTTCATATCCAAAGTATCAAACAAGATCGCTCTGGAGAGCCAACAATTGCCGTGCACATCGCAGTTATTGCAACAACAACTTCAGCTATTTGGGAAGGTTGGCCGGAGCCCTAATTCTCATGCGCTGCGCGCCGCAACGTTTCAACCTGATGGCCCCAAGCCGGTTACTCCACTTTGCAAACGTGCGTGGGGGGGGCCAGAAAGAAAATGGGCAGCAGGATTGCTATCACTTATTTCTCATTGTTTCCTTCGTTCTGAGGCTTTAATGGACACTCTGCTGGACGACAAAAAATGAGGAGCGTTAGCAATCAAAGTTCCCGGGCCACTTGAATGCGGAGAAGACGAGCATTCATGATATGCAGTGCGTGGCTTGTGCGTCTTGGCTGGGCACAAATACATCATCATCTTCCCTCCGCCTCCTCTTCCTCTTTTCGCCTTCCTGGCGCGCATTTAGCGCGTCCAGGCCACTTGGGCGCGCGCGTGGCGTGCAGTCGTATGTTCCTCATCTTCTCCCTTGTTCGTCCCTCCGTCCGCTCGGCGCGCATTTGGCGCGCCCAGGCCAGGTTGGCGCGCGTTTGGCATGTCGCTTCAGTTTTTCTTGCCCGCGCGTTTTTGGCGCATGGCTGCTTCGCTCGTACCATGATGTCAATCAAAACTTCAGAACCAGGGAAACAATAAGAAAGAACTGATAATACCTTGTTGCCCATTCTCTTTTCGATCTCCCCTGCGCGCGTTTGTAAAATAGCGTAATCGGCTTGAGGCCACTAGAACGGATCGCTGTGGCACGCGCCGCATGAGAATTGCGGTTCCGGCCACTCTTGGCCAATCTTCCCAAACAGCTGAAATAGTTATTGCAATAACTGCGATTTTAAAGGCAATTGTTGGTTTCTCTCCAGAACGACTCTGTTTGATATTTTGGAACGAACGGGGGTATTCAATATTTTCTTCATTTCGCTTGGAAGCTGTTCAGTTGTCGTTTCTCGGCTTTGTTGAGCCATGCCAAGCTGAGGGAATGCAAGACCCTGCTTGTGACCATTTGTTGGGGGATATGTAACTTCCTTTTGATGCTGATAGAGGTGGTCCATCTTTTCGCATGCCTGCAGAATTCTCCCGAAGCCTGCCCTCTTCGTTTCTTCAATTCTGCCCATTGTAGATTGCGACTTGAAGTTGCAAGGGGTAGTAAATTGTGTTTTCATGTTTTTATTTCCCGTGAGGCGTGAATAATTCGATATTGCCGTTTACGTTGCTGCGATATTTTAAATGCGAAAAAAGAGATGAGCTGAATTACGGAGAGCAAACACAATGAGAGGAACTTCAGATATAGAAAAGTAAGAACGGAAAGAACGTTCAAACTAGCAGCTTTAGGGGGATTGTCATTCATTTTTTCAATATATATATATATATATATATATATATATATATATATATAATATATATATCGCCGTCGCCATTCTTTTGTTTCCCAACCCTCCTTGGTTGGGTATTCGTTTTGAATAGAGCAGTGTGGTCGCGTCCCTTCTCCCGCCTCCCGCCTCCCGCCTCTTCTTGTCTTGCCTGCGGGGGGCTGCGATCTGTGAAACTGTCGCCATTTCGAGGCCTGCTGGGGGGCCCAGCACAGTGAGGGCCACGGGCGGATTCAAATTAGACCTCGCCATCCCTGGGGGGCTGCGATCTGCGAAACTGTCGCCATTTTCGAGGCCTGCTGGGGGGCCCAGCACAGTGAGGGCCACGGGCGGACCCAAATTAGACCTCGCCATCCATGGGGGGCTGCGATATGTGAAACTGTCGCCACTTTCGAGGCCTGCTGGGGGGCCCAGCACAGTGAGGGCCACGGGCGGACCCAAACTAGACCTCGCCATCCCTGGGGGGCCGCGATCTGCGAAACTGTCGCCATTTTCGAGGCCCAGCACAGTGAGGGCCACGGGCGGACCCAAATCAGACCTCGCCGTCCCTGGGGGGCTGCGATCTGCGAAACTGTCGCCATTTTCGAGGCCTGCTGGGGGGCCCAGCACAGTGAGGGCCACGGGCGGACCCAAATTCTAGACGCTTCGCGTATCCCCACCAGCCCGTCCAGAAATGAGTCCCAGGGGAGTGGAGGTTATGAGGGAAGCGGGGGAGCATGCAAAAGAACAAAGGGCGGGGTGAGCCGCCATATACCCCAAGAGGGGGAGGATGTAGGAGGAGCCGTCGTCGTCGGAGTAGGAGGAGGAAGAGGAGGAGCAGGAGGAGGAGCAGGAGGAGGAGGAGGAGGAATAGAAGGAGGAGGAGATGGAGGACTGCGAGGACGAGGAGGACGAGAAGGAGGAAAAGGAGAAGGAGGAGGAGGAGGAGGAGGAGGAGGAGGGAGGGGGAGGAGGGAGGAGGAAGAAAAAGAGGAGGAGGAGGAGGAGGAGGACAATTGCGAGCTTGGGGGCCTCTTGGGCCGTCCTTGGGGCCTCTTGGCGGTCCCGGGGGCCTCTTGCGTATCTCGGGGAGCCTCTTGTGGCCTCTTGGGGGTCTCTTGGGGGCCTCTTGGAGGCCTCTTGGGGGCCTCTTGGGGCCTCTTGGGGCCCTCTTGGGGCGCTCTTGGGGCGCTCTTGGGAGCCTTCGAGGCGCTCTTGGGGCCATCTTGGAGGAGATCTATCAAAGAAGGGGGGGTCCCCAATTAGCGCTGCCCCTCTAGAGTGCCTCGAGTCGCCTCTTGGGCCCCCCCAAGAGGCCAAAATCCTTCCAAAACCTAGGTAAAATCAATGTTTTTTGTTTTCTCGCCTTTTCGCTCTTGGACCCGTCTTGGGAGCCTCTTGGGCCTCTTGGGGGTCTCTTGGGAGCCTTTTGGAGGCCTCTTGGGCGCCTCTTGGGGCCTCTTGGGGCGCTCTCGGGGCGCTCTTGGGGCGCTCTTGGGAGCCTTCGGGGCGCTCTTGGGGCCATCTTGCAGGAGATCGATCAGAGAAGAGGGGGTCCCCAATTAGCGTTGCCCCTCTAGAGTGCCTCGAGTCGCCTCTTGGGCCCCCCAAGAGGCCAAAATCCTTCCAAAACCTAAATAAAATCAATGTTTTCTGTTTTCTCGCCTTTTCGCTCTTGGAGCCGTCTTGGGTCATCTTGGACTCTCTTGGGGCCTCTTGGGGGTCTCTTGGCAACGTCTTGGAGGCTTCTTGGGGGCCTCTTGGGGTCTCTTGGGGCCCTCTTGAGGCGCTCTTGGGGCGCTCTTGGGAGCCTTCGGGGCGCTCTTTGGGCCATCTTGGAGGAGATCTATCAAAGAAGGGGGGGTTGCTTATTAGCCCCGCCCCTCCAGAGTGCCTCGAGTCGCCTCTTGGGCCCCCCCAAGATGCCAAAATCCTTCCAAAACCTAGGTAAAATCAATGTTTTGTGTTTTCTCGCCTTTTCGCTCTTGGAGCCGTCTTGGGCCATCTTGGACGCTCTGACACCTCGCGACCGGCCCCGTCCAGGTCAGTGGGGAGGGGTAAGGGGAGGGGTAAACCCCTCCCCGAAGGGGAAGAAGGGGGTTGGCAGAGGAAACTCCCTAGACCACCTACGCCCTAGAGGGCTGGTGGGATTAGACCTCGCCGTCCCTGGGGGGCTGCGATCTGCGAAACTGTCGCCACTTTCGAGGCCTGTTGGGGGGCCCAGCACAGTGAGGGCCACGCGCAGATTCAAATTAGACCTCGCCATCCCTGGGGGGCTGCGATCTGCGAAACTGTCGCCATTTTCGAGGCCTGCTGGGGGGCCCAGCACAGTGAGGGCCACGCGCGGATTCAAATTAGACCTCGCCATCCCTGGGGGGCTGCGATCTGCGAAACTGTCGCCATTTTCGAGGCCGGCCTGCTGGGGGGCCCAGCACAGTGAGGGCCACGCGCGGATTCAAATTAGACCTCGCCATCCCTGGGGGGCTGCGATCTGCGAAACTGTCGCCATTTTCGAGGCCTGCTGGGGGGCCCAGCACAGTGAGGGCCACGCGCGGATTCAAATTAGACCTCGCCATCCCTGGGGGGCTGCGATCTGCGAAACTGTCGCCATTTTCGAGGCCTGCTGGGGGGCCCAGCACAGTGAGGGCCACGCGCGGATTCAAATTAGACCTCGCCATCCCTGGGGGGCTGCGATCTGCGAAACTGTCGCCATTTTCGAGGCCTGCTGGGGGGCCCAGCACAGTGAGGGCCACGCGCGGATTCAAATTAGACCTCGCCATCCCTGGGGGGCTGCGATCTGCGAAACTGTCGCCATTTTCGAGGCCTGCTGGGGGGCCCAGCACAGTGAGGGCCACGGGCAGATTCAAATGAGACCTCGCCATCCCTGCGGGGCTGCGATCTGTGAACCTGTCGCCACTTTCGAGGCCTGCTGTGATCCCCGTTTTCGAAGTGGCTAGGAGTGCTTAGGAATTGTAAATCATCAGCTTAGCCAGTAGCCAGTGTCCTGCGAGTGTAGCCAGTGTCCTGCGAGTATCAAGCCCTTTTCCTGTAGCCAGTGTCCTGCGAGTTTCCCGAATTCCGTCTGCAGACATATGTAACCCTCGCTCCGTCATCGCCCCCTTATCAAGTATCCTAAACTATTTGCGCCCCGCTTTTGCGCAGGGGTTGGGTACGTCGCCAGGGTAATTTAATACATACATATATATATATATATATATATATATATATGAAAGGCGGTAGTATTAATATTCATAGTCACTAGCACTTTTGTAGCAGCCGGCTGTTTCATTTTCTCAAAAGCAACCACTGGCCCGAATAGGCACGGGAACCGACACAAATAAATATTGAAAACGTGCGCGTGGAAATTCGCACGGATGAGCATGGCAACCGGCTTAAATTAAGACGGCAACCTTCCAAACGGAAACCGGCACGGATAAATAAACCGTCGAAAGATAGAGAAACCGTGGAGGCGGAAAACATGGAAACCGGTATTGGTTTATACGGAAAACGTCGCGATTTAATCCTGCGACGCGTGGCGGTCGATCTCGGACAATCTTTGAAACCGTCGCGTGTAAATTCTGCAAATAAATTGCGGTCTCTGAAACCACAAGGTGGAACGAACCATTGTTACAATCTCTGAAACCACAGTCCAATCTTTGAATGAATCAATTTCCGTTCCCACGGCAAAGGCGGAACAGCGCGCGGCAATGGCAGAGCTCGGATCCGCAGCGCCAGCGCGGCGGCACACCAAACGGAGCCCGCGGGATTATCTCAACGGCTTGGTCTCGCGCGCCAGCAGTTTGCGGGGTGGTTTGGCTGGCCCGCAGAGCTGCCTCCGACGGTTGCGCGCATATGTTTTGACGTGTTTTCTGTCGCATTCTCAAGTGGATCACCACAGGTCTCAGTTTTAATTAAGGGGGGTGAGGATATTTCGCTTGCAATTTGCGAGGGTGATGTGTGTGTGTATATATATATATATATATATATATATATGCGTGGTAGCCCCCCCCCCCCCTACGCACGCGGGCCCCGTCTTCGCGCATGCAGGCCTGAGAGTTTTAAATTAAGCAGATCATTTGCGTGATGATGTAGTCATGTGTGATTGCAAGAACGCTTGCAACAAAAAAAAAAAAAAAAAACACCAGGAAAACCGCGCAATCAAAAACAATAAGAAACCCATGCCATCAATAATAATAAGAACAAATACAATCAAGAAGCGATAAGGAATATTACAATGGAAAACAGTACGAAAACTTGGCACTGGAAAACAATCAGAAAACCTTGCAATGGAAACCAATCAGAAACCTTAAAATGGAAAACCATGGGGAAACCTTACAATGGAAAACAATAAGAAAACCTTAGAATGGAAAATCATAAGAAAACGTCTTGGGCACACGAAAAGCCGGCAATGATTGAAACAATAAAAAAAACAATAAAAAAACAAAAAAATATTGGCAGGGCATGAAAAACCAAAAATCGAAAGTTTCATGGAAAACAATAAGAGCCTTACAATGAAAAAGCAATAAAAAAAACATTACAACGGAAACCAACAAGAAAACCTTACAATGGAAAAAAAACAAAGAAACCTTAAATGGAACACAACAAGAAAACCTCACATTGGAAAATAATAAGACAACGTCTTGGGCACACGAAACATTGGCAGAGACTGCGCAGGAAAAAAACAAGGACAGAACAACAAAAATAATAAGAAAGGTTTCGGGCCCTCCGCCGAGATCCACCCAACAATGGAAAACAATAGAAAATTCTACAATGGAAAATTGCGAAAACTTTGCAATGGAAAACAACAAGAAAACCTTGCAATGGAAAACAAAAAGGAAACCTTACACTGGAAAACAACAAGAAAACCTTACACTGGAAAACAATCAGAAAACGGCACTAACGGGACTCGCAACTGAACAACGGGACTCGCAATTGGAACAACGGGACTTGCAACTCAACAGCGGGACTTGCAACTGGCAACAACGGGACTCGCAACTGGCAACAACGGGACTCGCAACTGGCAACAACGGGACTTGCATTTGGCAACGACGGGATCCGCAACTGGCAGCGACGGGACTCGTAACTCAACAACGGGACATGCAACTGGCAACAACGAGAGTCGCAATTAGCAACAACCGGACTTGCAACTGGCAACAATGCAATTCGCAACTGGCAACAACAGAAGTCGTAATTGGCAACAATGCGATTCGCAACTGGTACGGGATTCGTAACTTGCAGCAGCGGGATTCGCACTTGTCAGGTTTGCAATTGGCAACAAGGAGACCTGCAATTGGTAACAACGGGGCGCGCAAACGAAGGAATTGTAGAAAGTGCAGTTTTTGCAAAAGACGCCGTTTAAGCAGGAAAAACGGTAAAAGAAAAAGAGTTTGGGTTAGGCGGGGGAACCGGCCTACCAATTCACCGGGAGGCTTATGCGGGCGACCCGGTTTAAGCGGGATAGCCGGCTTAAGCAGGAGTGCCGGGAGAGGTGGCTTCAAAAATAAAATTAGGTTGAATGGCAGAGGTAGCTTCAACAAGAAATTGGGTTCAAACGGAACGGAAAGATTAAAGACGAAACCGTTTTCAAGTCTAGAGCTTGTTTTATGGGAAAGCAGATTTGGTGAGTCGGTTTTACCGGGACATATTGAATAGTAAAATATGACGGGGATTCGTTTATGGATTAGCGGTGAAATCCGGTTTTGTCTTATTTGTATTGCATTGATTTTCTATTCGCCCGGATTGTAGTAATATGTATTTCTTTCGATTGCGTAATCGTAAATGGTCCCCGTTCACCGGATTGAAAACATTGCCGTAACCATACGGAAAAGCCTATAATATTCCCGACATTCTTCCGTATTGTTTCAAAGACCGAACCCGCGATCATAATGATTATTCCGTTTGTCATATGCGGGCCTCCTGTAGCACGACAACCTGCCGATGACAACGAAATTCCTCGACAATTTCATGGCGACGGCCTGTTCGACGATAACGAAATTTCCCTGGGCGACCTCTTAAATGTGATCCTTCCTCCTCTTCACCCTCTTCCTCATTCGATCCTCGCAGAGCAATTATGTCCACCCCAAACGGCCGTGCTGAACCCCCCAACGGCCGGTAAGCCAGAACGCGGCCGCGGTCGCGCTATTTCCCGCCCGGCAGCTGTGCATTCGACGAGCTGCTAGGCGATGACCAAATTTTCCCCGTGGCCTTCTTCGATCTCCTCCTCTTGGACCTCCTCTTTTGCTCTTTTTGTTCGTCCTTCTCTTCATGTTCCTCGCCTTCTCTCTTTTTCATTTTCTTGCTCCTCGATCTTTTTCCTTTTCTCTTTCTTTCCCCAATCAGAATTTGCCTCCGCAGGGCACCAGGCGGATTTATATGACAGGGTAAACCCTGTCGTGGATTTCGGTGGCCGGGCCCGGAGCCCAAATGTGAGGGAGCGCCCGGGCGCTCCGTAGCCGCATGATCTATACACTTCCTATAGCGCTCTCACCCCCTAGCCCTATATCCCTATATCGCTATGGCCCAAGAGCCGTATACCATATAGCTCTATGGCCCAATAGCCCATAGAACCTCCCTATATAGCCCCATAAGCCCTTATAGCCCTATGGCGCCCTACAACCCTACAACCCTATAGCCCCATAGCGCCATAACCCTATAACCCCATAGTCCCATAGCCTTGTATCCCTATGGCCGAATAGCCCTAGAGCCCTACAGCTTCATCGCCCATAGCCTTATAGCCTATAGCCTGCAACCCAGCCCTAATAGCCCTACAACCCTAGAACATTATGCCTCCTTCTGCCTCCTCATTACGAACCTCCCTCTGCCTCTTCATTACGAACCTCCCTCTGCCTCCTCCTCATCCTCAGCCTCCTCTTCGAAGTCCCGCCTCTCGCGGATGCTGTTCGCCCGGTTCGCCGGGTTTCGTCTCGCCGGGCTTCGTTTCGCCGGGGTCGCTTTCGCCAAGTTTCGTCTCGCTGGGCTTCGTTCTCGGGGATGCGCATGTAGTTGCGAGTGTTGTTTTCCAGGTGCGAGTCCCGTTGGTGCCAGTTGCCGGTCCCGTTGTTGCCATTGCGAGTACCGTTGTTGCCATTGCGAGTACCGTTGTTGCCAATTGCGAGTCCCGTTGTTGCCAATTGCGAGTCCCGTTGTTGCCAGTTGCGAGTCCCGTTGTTGCCAGTTGCGAATCCCGTTGTTGCCAGTTGCGAGTCCCGTTGTTGAGTTGCGAGTCCCGTTGTTCCAGTTGCGAGTCCCGTTGTTCCAATTGCGAGTCCCGTTGTTCAGTCATCAGAAAACCTCAGGCTGGAAAAACAATAGGAGAACGTCTTGGAAGCATTCTTTCTGCAAAAACACACACGCAAAAACAACGCTGGCAGGGGCTGAAAACAAAAATAACAATCCAAATTTTCGCGCGCTGGACGGGGATTGAGTGAAATCCATGCCGGGCCCCCTCCGCCGAGATCCGCCTATTTTTCCCATCTCTCTCTCTCTCTTTCTCTCTCTTTCTCTCTCTCTCTCTATATATATATATAAAACTCGCTGTCATTTTTTTTTTGTTTCCTCTCCTTTGTAAGGTGTTCTTGTTGTTTTCCATGGTCAGGTTTTCTTATTGTTTCCTAATGTGAAGTTTTCTTCTTGTTTTCCTTTATAAATTTTCTGATTGTTTTCCATTGTCGGGCAGATCTCGGCAGAGTTTTTTTTGTGTAGACAATAGCACTTTTGTAAAACCCGGCTGGTTCATTATTTCAAAAACAACTATTGGCCCGAATAGGCACGGGAACCGGCACAAACAAATATTGAAAACGCGCGCGTGAAAATTCGCACGGCTGAGCATGGAAACCGGCTTAACTTAAGAAGGCAACCTTCCAAACGGAAACTGGCACGGATAAATCAACCGTCGGAAGATAGAGAAACCGTGGAGGCGGAAATCATGGAAACCGGTGTTGGTTTATACGGAAAACGTCGTGATTTAATCTTGCGACGCGTGGCGGTCAATCTCGGGCAATCTTTGAAACCGTCGCGTGTACATTCTGAAAATTAATTGCGGTTTCTGAAACTAGGTGAAACCATTACACTCACTGAAACCACTGCCCAATCTTTACATCAATTTCCGTTCCCAAGGCAAAGCCGGAACAGCGCCGGTTTGGTCTCGCGCGCCAGCACTTTGCGGGGTGGCCTGGCTGGCCCGTGGAGCTGTCTCCGACGGTTGCGCGCATGTGTTTTGGCGTGTTTTCTGTCGCATTCTCAAGTGGATCCCCAAAGCCCTCAATTTTAATTTGGGGGGTGAGAATATTTCGCTCGCCGTGTGCCGGGGTGATGTGTGTGTATATATATACATATATATACATATATATATATATATATATATATATATATATATATATATATATATATATATGCGTGGTAGCCCCCCCCCTTCGCACGTGGGCCCGGTCTTCGCGCATGCAAGCCCGAGAGCTTTAAACTAAGAAGTTCGTTCACGTGATGATGTAGATGTTGGTCATAAGAACGTTTGCAAAAAACCAGGAAAGCCGTGCAATCAAAAACAATAAGAAATCCATGCAATCAAGAATAATAAGAAATCAAGAAGCGATGAGGAATATTACAATGGAATACAATAAAAAACCTTACACCGGAAAACAATCAGAAAACCTTGCAATGGAAAACAAACAGAAACCTCACGACGGAAAACCATTGGGAAACCTTACACTAGAAAACAATAAGAAAACCTTACAATGGAAAACCATAAGAAAACGTCTTGGGCACACGAAGCGCCGGCAAGGACTGAAACAACAAAGAAAAACACGGAAAAACCAAACAAAACGCTGGCAGGGAATGAACAACCAAAAATCAAAAAAATCGGGCTTTCCGCCGGGGTCCGCCCAACAATGGAAAACAATAAGAGAAACCTTGCATTGGAAAACAACAATTATTCACTGCGTGGAGCTCCCCATATGTGCATCTACTCGCATGGACCTGTCCGCCGTGAGTGTCTAGGCGCAAGAGCTTTCGAATATTAACGGGCTTCAGTTGTGACGGTCTGGACATCAATCCAACTGCGAGTGAATTGGAGTGTGAATGAGCCTCAGTAGTACGAGCGCGTCTCTGTGCATGAGCCTGGGGCCTCCTCGGGCCTCCTGGGGGCTCCTGAAACCTACTGGGGCTTCCTGGGGTCTCCAGGAGCCTCTTGGGACCTCCTAGGAAGGTTTCGTGCCCCAGGAGAGGTGCAATTTATAACAACAGACGTACATAACACATTGCGGATTAGAGCCACAAGGCAATCTATAGGAATACGCGTAAAACACCAAGGACTCGTGCCCCAGGAGAGGCCCAATACATAGGAACATGAGTAAAACATTTAGGATTGTGTACACAGGAGAAGGACCATCTATAGAAACATACGTAGAACATCAAAGAATCGTGCTCCAGGTGAGGCCCAATCGATAGGAGCATACGTAAAACATATGGGATTGGAGCCACTCCTGTTGCCTTCTGAGGCCTCCTGCTCCTGGGGCCTCTCGGGGCCTCCTGTTACCTTCCGAGGCCTCCTGGCGCTTCCTGTTGCCTCCTGGGGCCTCCTGTGGTTTCCTGAGGCCTTCTGGAGCTTCCTGGGGCCTCCTGGAGCCTCTTGGGACATCCTGTGGCCTCTTGAGTCTTTCTGTGGCCTCCTGATGCCTCCTGGGACCTCATGTGATTTCCTGGGGCCTCCTGGAGCCTGTTGGAGCCTCCTGTGGCATCCTGAGAAGAATCTGCGCCCACGAGCCTGGCCACCAAAACAAGCAAACCGATCGAGACATCCTCAAAATCTGGCCCACCTGGGGGGTGAAAGTGAGCGCCTCGCTCGAGACATCCTCCAAATCTGCTCCGAAAGCGAAGGATGTTGAGCCCAGAAAGAAGCAAACCGCCTGAGACATCCCCACAACATGGCCGCGAACGAGCCCGTGCAACCACCCCTGGCGGCTCCCCTTAGGGGTGCTGCGCCCACGAGCCTGGCCACCAAAACAAGCAAACCGATCGAGACATCCTCAAACTCTGGCCCACCTGGGGGGTGAAAGTGAGCGCCTCGCTCGAGACATCCTCCAAACCTGCTCCGAAAGCGAAGGATGTTGAGCCCAGAAACAAGCAAACCGCCTGAGACATCCCCACAAAATGGCCGCGAACGAGCCCGTGCAATCACCCCTGGCGGCTCCCCTTAGGGGTGCTGAAACCAGCGCCCCGCCTGAGACATCCTCACAATCTGCTCTCCAAGCGAAGGATGTTGAGCCCAGAAACAGGCGAACCGCCTGAGACATCCCACAAAATGGCCGCGAACGAGCCCGTGCAAACACCCCTGGCGGCTCCCCGTAGGGGTGCTCTGCAAGAAAAAAAAAAAAAACTAAACCAGCCAAGCGACACGCGCCCCCCGCCTAAGACAATCCTCCAAAACTATGAGTGATGAGTAAGGTCCCTGAGTATGAGTAAAGGTCTGTGTATGAGTTAGGAGTCTGTGTAGAGTAGGCTGAGTATGACAAGTGTGGAGTATGAGTAAATCCGACAGGAGGGGAGGAGAAAAGAGGAGGAGGGAGGAGGAGGAGTAGGAGGCGTCGAAGTAATTACCCTGGCGACGTACCCAACCCCTGCGCAAAAGCGGGGCGCAAATAGTTTAGGACACTTTATAAGGGGGCGATGACGGAGCGAGGGTTACATATGTCTGCAGACGGAATTCGGGAGACTCGCAGGACACTGGCTACAGGAAAAGGGCTTGATAAAGCTGATGATTTACAATTCCTGAGCACTCCTAGCCACTTCGAAAACGGGGATCCCAGCAGGCCTCGAAAGTGGCGACAGGTTCACAGATCGCAGCCCCGCAGGGACGGCGAGGTCTCATTTGAATCTGCCCGTGGCCCTCACTGTGCTGGGCCCCCCAGCAGGCCTCGAAAATGGCGACAGTTTCACAGATCGCAGCCCCCCTGGGATGGCGAGGTCTAATTTGAATCCGCCCCTGGCCCTCACTGTGCTGGGCCCCCCAGCAGGCCGCGAAAATGGCGACAGTTTCGCAGATCGCAGCCCCCCAGGGATGGCGAGGTCTAATTGGAATCTGCGCGTGGCCCTCACTGTGCTGGGCCCCCCAGCAGGCCTCGAAAATGGCGACAGTTTCGCAGATCGCAGTCCCCCAGGGATGGCGAGGTCTAATTTGAATCCGCGCGTGGCCCTCACTGTGCTGGGCCCCCCAGCAGGCCTCGAAAATGGCGACAGTTTCGCAGATCGCAGCCCCCCAGGGATGGCGAGGTCTAAATTGAATCCGCGCGTGGCCCTCACTGTGCTGGGCCCCCCAGCAGGCCTCGAAAATGGCGACAGTTTCGCAGATCGCAGCCCCCCAGGGATGGCGAGGTCTAATTTGAATCTGCCCGTGGCCCTCACTGTGCTGGGCCCCCCAGCAGGCCTCGAAAATGGCGACAGTTTCGCAGATCGCAGCCCCCCAGGGATGGCGATGTCTAATTTGAATCCGCGGCGATTACCCTCACTGTGCTGGGCCCCCCAGCAGGCCTCGAAAATGGCGACAGTTTCACAGATCGCAGCCCCCCAGGGATGGCGAGGTCTAATTTGAATCTGCCCGTGGCCCTCAGTGCTGGGCCCCCCAGCAGGCCTCGAAAATGGCGACAGTTTCACAGATCGCAGCCCCCCAGGGATGGCGAGGTCTAATTTGAATCTGCGTGTGGCCCTCACTGTGCTGGGCCCCCCAGCAGGCCTCGAAAGTGGCGACAGTTTCACAGATCGCAGCCCCCCGCGGGCAAGACAGGAAGAGGCGGGAGGCGGGAGGCGGGAGAAGGGACGCGACCACACTGCTCTATTCAAAACGAATACCCAACCAAGGAGGGTTGGGAAAAACCAAGAACCTCCATCTTAGGATATGGGGAAGGAAAACAGTTGCACTGGAAACCAATAAGAAAAACCTTCAATGGAATACCCCGCGACGTAACCAACCCCTGCGCAAAAGCGGGGCGCAAATAGTTTAGGATACTTTATAAGGGGGCGATGACGGAGCGAGGGTTACATATGTCTGCAGACGGAATTCGGGAGACTCGCAGGACACTGGCTAGAGGAGAAGGGCGTGATAAAGCTGATGATTTACAATTCCCTGAGGCACTCCTACCACTTCGGAAAACGGGGATCACAGCAGGCCTCGAAAATGGCGACAGTTTCGCAGATCGCAGCCCCCCAGGGATGGCGAGGTCTAATTTGAATCTGCCCGTGGCCCTCACTGTGCTGGGCCCCCCCAGCAGGCCTCGAAAATGGCGGCAGTTTCGCAGATCGCAGCCCCCCAGGGATGGCGAGGTCTAATTTGAATCTGCCCGTGGCCCTCACTGTGCTGGGCCCCCCAGCAGGCCTCGAAAATGGCGGCAGTTTCGCAGATCGCAGCCCCCCAGGGATGGCGAGGTCTAATTTGCATCCGCGCGTGGCCCTCACTGTGCTGGGCCCCCCAGCAGGCCTCGAAAATGGCGACAGTTTCACAGATCGCAGCCCCCCCAGGGATGTCGAGGTCTAATTTGAATCTGCCCGTGGCCCTCACTGTGCTGGGCCCCCCAGCAGGCCTCGAAAATGGCGACAGTTTCACAGATCGCAGCCCCCCAGGGATGGCGAGGTCTAATTTGAATCTGCGCGTGGCCCTCACTGTGCTGGGCCCCCCAGCAGGCCTCAAAAATGGCGACAGTTTCGCAGATCGCAGCCCCCCAGAGATGGCGAGGTCTAATTTGAATCCGCGCGTGGCCCTCACTGTGCTGGGCCCCCCAGCAAGCCTCGAAAATGGCGACAGTTTCGCAGATCGCAGCCCCCCAGGGATGGCGAGGTCTAATTTGAATCCGCGCGTGGCCCTCACTGTGCTGGGCCCCCCAGCAGGCCGGCCTCGAAAATGGCGACAGTTTCGCAGATCGCAGCCCCCCACGGACGGCGAGGTCTAATTTGAATCCGCGCGTGGCCCTCACTGTGCTGGGCCCCCCAGCAGGCCTCGAAAATGGCGACAGTTTCGCAGATCGCAGCCCCCCAGGGATGGCGAGGTCTAATTTGAATCAGCCCGTGGCCCTCACTGTGCTGGGCCCCCAGCAGGGCTCGAACATGGCGACAGTTTCACAGATCGCAGCCCCCCAGGGATGGCGAGGTCTAATTTGGATCCGCCCGTGGCCCTCACTGTGCTGGGCCCCCCAGCAGGCCTCGAAAATTGCGACAGTTTCACAGATCGCAGC
>CAUYUJ010006471.1:0-2500 GCA_963575745.1 Prorocentrum cordatum
TTATTCCTCTTCTCCTCCTCCTCCTCCTCCTCCTCCTCCTCCTCCTCCTCCTGGTCCTCCTCCTCCTCCCCCCCCTCCTCATGTTCCTCCTCTCTTTTCTCATCCCCCCTCCTCCTCCATCTCCCCCTCCTCCTCCTTCTCCGCCTCGTTCTCCCTCTCCTCCGCGCTCGCTCCCCTCGCCCACCCGCCCGTTCCGCGGCTCCCCGGCCCCTCCCCGTAGGAGTGGCCTCGCCCACCCCCGCCCGGCACGGCCCGCTGTCGCTGAGGGGGGGTGAAGGTCGCATAAGGTCGCAGCTTTTTCCCCCGTGGGCGATGGAGTTCCCTGGTGGTGTGGTGGTGCTGGCGCTGGGTGGGGCCGGGGGTCTTGCCCTCAGTTGGGTCATCGATATGCGTCCTGGACCGCAGCCCCTTCTGCCCGTGCCGCTGCCTGGTGTGCTTGCACGACGTCCTGCGCAGTGTTGTCCACATCCTCCTC
The DNA here is from genome assembly GCA_963575745.1 of Prorocentrum cordatum. NCBI lineage: Eukaryota > Dinophyceae > Prorocentrales > Prorocentraceae > Prorocentrum > Prorocentrum cordatum. The sequence goes on from CAUYUJ010006471.1 coordinate 476, forward strand.
GGGCGAAAGCCGGCGGAAGGTCAAATGAAAGTAGGGCGGCCCGTGAGTAGTGTCCCCTTGCTCCTTTTGCTCACGTCATGTCGCCGTAGCCATTGTGGCTGAAGTCATGTGGGCTCAACGAGCATCGTCATCATCATCATCATCATCATCATCATCATCATCATCATCATCATCATTATTATTATTATCATCATCATCATCAGCATTATCATCATCATCATCAACAATACAGCATCATCATCATCATCATCATCATCTTCATCATCGTCATCGTCATCGTCATCGTCATCATCATCATCATCATCATCATCATCATCATCATCATCATCATCATTACAATCATTACAATCATTACAATCATCATCATCATCATCATCATCATCATCATCATCATCACCGTCAGCATCAGCATCAGCATCAGCATCAGCATCATCCTTCTACTCATCATCATCATCATCATCATCATCATCTTCATTCATCATCATTTCTCATCTCATCGTCAGCATCTCTTCGTCATCTCATCGTCACTATCATCTTCGTCATCGTCATCGTCATCATCGTCATCGTCATCATCATCATCATCATCATCATCATCATCATCGTCATCGTCATCGTCATCGTCATCATCATCATCATCATCATCATCATCATTATTATTATCATCATCATCATCAGCATTATCATCATCATCATCAACAATACAGCATCATCATCATCATCATCTTCATCATCGTCATCGTCATCGTCATCATCATCATCATCATCATCATTACAATCATTACAATCATTACAATCATCATCATCATCATCATCATCATCACCGTCAGCATCAGCATCAGCATCAGCATCAGCATCATCCTTCTACTCATCATCATCATCATCATCATCATCATCATCGTCATCATCATCATCGTCATCATCATCGTCATCATCATCATCGTCATCGTCATCGTCATCATCATCATCATCATCATCGTCATCGTCATCGTCATCATCATCATCATCATCATCATCATCATCATCATCATCATCATCATCATCATCATCATCATCATCATCATCGGTGAAAGTGGAGCGGCTCTTGGTGCCCCATGTGCTTCCTCTGCTCAGCAGGCGAACTGCGGGAGCCCTGCCCCTGCGGGACGCCCCGGGGGCGGATGGGCCATGCCGGCTGCCGCCCCTGCCCGCCCCGCGGGCCTGAGGCAACGCTGCGCCCACCTCGCCGCGGGGCGTGCTGGTGGCGGGTGGACCATGTCGGCCGCGGCCCCCCCCCGTCCCCGCGGGCAGGTGCACCACGACGGCGAGAAGCGAGGAGGGGAAGCCAAGGCTCTCTCCGGCGCCACGGCGGGGTGCGCTCCAACAGATTCTGGGGCGGCGGTCGACGCGGGTGCCCGGGCCGGTTCGGGGCGGCGCCGGAAGCCTTCGCAGTCGCGCTTGTTCCCCAGGGACGCATTGGCAACCCCGCTAAGCCATGATCGACGGATGGCAGTTGTGTGTGTTGCGCTCTGTCCATCGTGAAGCGGGATCACCCCATCATCGTCATCCTCCGCCTCCTCTTCTCCTCCTCTGCCTCCTCTTCCTCCTCCTCCTCGTCATCATCAGCAGCCTCGTCAGCAGCAGCATCATCCCCATCACCATCACCATCATCACCACCAACACGATCATCACTGTAGTCATCACCGTCCTGTCTCTCATCCTCCTGCCCCCCTCCCCTCCCATCCTCTTGCTCCTTCCATTCGAGCTGTCAATATACCGCAGGAGCCCGACCCAGAGCCCACTCCCCCCTCCCCCGCCCCCCCCTCCCTTGATGCTGGATCGGAAGCGGAGGCGCCTGTTTGGTCTCCCGCTGCTGCCTCTCGCACAAGGATCGCCCGGGGCTGCAGGGGATGGATCCGCCTCCTCCTCCGCTTTCCTCCCTCCTCAGTCGTCCTCCCTCCCTCCCTCCTCCTCATCCGCCTTCTCCTCCTCCTCCTCAAACAAAACCCTCCCCGGGTCAAGCTTGTCATCCTCCTCTCCTCCTCCTCC
>CAUYUJ010006471.1:7500-12500 GCA_963575745.1 Prorocentrum cordatum
TGATATGACTTTGCGTAGAACGTCACCCCGCTGGATCCCCCAGCAGCCTTCGAAAATGACGACCGTTTCGCAGATCGCAGCCCTACGGGAATGGCCAGACAGGAGGCAATCTGGCACGCAGGAAAGAGCGAGGTGAGAGGTTGGAGAGAAGGGGCGATAGAACGGAAGGGTGTGCGACCACACTGCTTGATTTAAAAAGAGAACCCAACACAGCAGGGTTGGGAAAAACACCTATGTTACGCGAGCGCGTGAGTCCCACATAATTCGCCAGGAAGTCTCAGGCGAGAGCGCGATTCCTGAGTAAAATCTGATGAAGTCTCAGACGGGAGCGCGCTTCCTGAATGGCGAGGGCGTGGCGCCTGAATACATTGCGAGGAAGTCCCAGGCGAGAGCGCGATTTTTGGATGAATTGTAAGGACGTCCGTAGCGAAAGCGCAATTCCTCAGTACGTTGCGCGGAAGTATCCGGCGGGAGCCGTAGTTGTTGTAAACCGGAGGCCAGGGGCACAGTTGAGGAAGAGTTCCCTTGATAAAATTATTCCGACGGAAGGACCCCGCATGAGAATCCTCTGGGCGAATCTGGAAAAAGCCCTCACCGTCGTCCTCGTGGTTGGTGAGGCGTCCTGGCTGTATCTTCTGCGTATATTTCTTCTCGCCCTGGCGCGGGCCCTCCCCCCGCTCCCAACGTTGCCCCCGACCTCGCCCTCCTGTTTTGGCTCCGGATATTCATAAAGTGGCCCGGGAGTTGTGTTCTGGGAGCACGAAGAACACGAAGTGGCCTACAGTTGGCTCCGGGCATTCAAAATGTGGCCTGGGAATGGTATTCTGGGAGCACGAAGAACACGAAGTGGCCTACAGTTGGCTCCGGGCATTCAAAATGTGGCCTGGGAATGGCGTTTTGGCAGCGCGAGAGCCCAAAAGTGGCGACAGCTATAAGAATTGGACGACCCGCTCGGATTAATAATATGATTTGCGGGCCCCATAGGGAGGGGGCTCCCGCTTGAGACTTCTTCACAATTCACTCACACATGTAGCCTGGGAGTGGCGTTCTGGCAGCGCGAGAGCCCAAAAGTGGCGACAGTTACAGGAATTGGATGACCGCTCGGATTAGTAACATGACCCGCGGGCCCCATAAGGAGGGGGCTCCCGCTTAAGATTTTCTTGCAATTCACTCACAATGTGGCCTGGGAATGGCGTTTTGGCAGCGCGAGAGCCCAAAAGTGGCGACAGTTACAGGAATTGGATGACCCGCTCGGATTAGTAACATGATCCGCGGGCCCCATAGGGAGGGGGCTCCCGCTTGAGACTTCCTCGCAATTCACTCACCGACGAGGCCCAAGGCGAGTGAGTGAGTGAGTGACTGACTGACTGACTGGTGATGATGATGATCATCACACTCTCTCACGCGCACACTCATCATCATCATATGTGAGTTCATGAGCGTGTGAGTGAGTGAGCGAGTGAGTGAGTGAGTGAGTGAGTGCGTGGTGATGAGTGGGTGAGTGAGTGAGTGAGTGAGTGAGTGAGGAATGAGTGATGATGATGATGATGATGATGATGATGATGATGATGATGATGGTGGGTTCCTGTTCCTGCGCGGGGAACAAGAACCCCACTTTGGACGTGGGGAAAAAAACACGGTGCGAACCCCGGGAGGGGCACTTCAATTGAAAAACAGATGTGCTACCGCAGGGGGATCAACAATATTTAGTCTTCAGTCGTGAGAGCTCAACAACAGCAGCAACAACACCAGCAACAGCAACAGCAACAGCAACAACACTAGCAACAACAACGACAACAACAACAACAGCAAAAGCAGCAACAGCAGCAGCAACAACAACGACAGAAATATCCATCACGACGACGACGACGATGACGACGACGACGTCGACTACAACAACAGTATCAACAACAACAGCAACAACAATCATGTTAAGACTGTTCGCTCTTATCTGCTTGCGTGCCCTTCAACACGTATATCCCAAACCCTCGATACCCGCCCTCTTCGTCTTTGATCGTACCTCCTTGGGGGTATATCTTCCTTAACTACCACGCGCAATTCGCGCAGACCCTAAAACAGGGGACGAGAGCACGGATAGAATGGGGAGGGAAAAGGATGGAGCACGAAAGAGAAATTAGCAGGACAGCGGCCATGATCAGGCGATCGCAAACATGGATCAAGGGGGCGTGGATCAGCGATGGGTCCCGTTTCCATGGGAAGTCGCGGATTGCCGCCGCCGGGCGAGGCGGCACCGGCCGCATTGTGGGGAGGGCACCTCCCCCGATCCATGGATTCGGCGACCGCGCGCCACATCCATGGATCGCTAATCCATGCCTGCGCGCCCCCGATATGAGCAGAAAACGCGTGGCAGAACCAGGCGGGCAGATCGGGCGGGCCGGCCCTCGCGGGCGGGTCGGGAGGAGGCGGGCCCAGGCGGCCAGGTGGAGCAGGCGGAGTTGCTGAAGCGTGCGTCCTGCTTGGATCGCGAGGAGGTCTCGCGCGAGAGCGTGGTTCCTGAGTGTCGAGGGCGCGGCGTCTGAATAAGTTGCGAGGTAGTCCCACGCGAGAGCCCGATGCCTGCATAAATTGTGGGGAAGTCCCGCTCGAGACCGCGACTTGGGAATACATCGTGAGGAAATATCAGGCGGGAGCCGTTGTTGTTGATGTTGTAACTCGGGGGCCAGAGGCGCAGTTTGGTGACACCCAGCTTCGCCTTATTGAAAAACAGGGTGCGATCCCCGGAAGGAGCACTTCCTGTGAAAAGTGCAACATGATTACCGGAGGAGGCTGATCAATAAGAGTTGTTAGGAACGATGACTCAAACAACAGCAACACCATCACCACCACCACCAACAACAGTCATTTCAATATTGTTCGCTCTTATCTGCTCGCGTGCCCTTCAAAGCGTATCTCCCAAACCTCGATACCCGCCCTTGTCGTTTTCGATCGTACCCCCATTGGGGGTATATCTTTCTTACCTGCAACGCGTACTGCATGCAGCCCCTACGGCAAGGGAAGAGACGACGGACAGAATACAGGGACAAGGGGGAAGGAGGAGACTGGAGGGGGCCAGGAGCAGAAAACACGTGGCAGAACCAGACGGGCAAATCGGGCGGGTAGACCCTAACAGACGGGTCGGGAAGGCGGGCCCAGGCGGCCAGGTCGAGCATGCGGGTTGCTGAAGCGTGCGTCTTGCATGGATCGCGAGGAAGTCTCGAGCGATAGCGCGATTCTGGAGTCAATCGTGTGAACGGCCAACGCGAGAGCGTGATCCCTCAGTGCCGATGGCGCGGCATTTGAGTGAAGTATGATGGAGCTTCTCACGATAGCGCGATTCCTGAGTAGATTGCAAGGAGGTCTCAGGCGAAAGCTTGATCTCCCAATAAACGATGAGGAAGTATCAGGCGAAAACCGTTGTTGTTGTAACTCGGGGGCCCGCCGCCCAGTTTGAGGCTCTATATTTTGCTGGTGGAATAAAAAACAGGGTGCGAGTCCTGGAAGGGCCACTTCAACAGAAAACCTATGATGCGTATTGGAGGTGGGATCCACCATATTTTTTCAGAAGTGAGAATTCAACAATTACTCCGACGGTAGGACCCCACATGAGAAACCCCTCGGCGAATCCGGGAATTACCCTCATCGTCGTCCTCGTGATTGTTGAGGCGCCCTTACTGTCTCCTCTGCGTCATTATCCTCCTCGCCCTGGCGCAGGCTCCCCTCCCGCTCCCTACGTTGTCCTTTCCTAGCTTTTTTGTTTCTTTCATCCCCCGCCACCTCCTCCCCCTTTCTGTTGCATGAGCGCGCATGCCGATTTTCCTCGGCGCCGGCGCTGCCTCGGCCAGCACGGGCGCAATCTCTAATTGCCACATTGCGCCGCAGCCGTTGGGACAACCCCGCGGGCCAGGCAGTCGGGGCTACCCCGCGAGCCGCTGGCGCGCGAGACCAAGCCGTTGGGACACCTCCGCGGGCTTCGAGTGGGGCGCCGCCGCGCTCAGGCGGGGGGCAGCACGAAACCCATCTCTGCCGCGAGCTGCTCCCCCTCTGCCGTGGAGCTTTCCGTTTTGATGTCGAACTCCAGGAGCGCCTTCCGCAAGGGTGCCGGCGGTCTTCGCTCTAGAAATTGGCGGCGGCCGCAGGATCAGCATCTTCCGCATGCACCACGCGAGTGTTCGATATCTGCATACATTGCAAGGAAGTCCTGCGCGAAAGCGCAATTTGGGAATACATTGTGAGGAAGCACCAGGCGGGAATCGCTTTTGTTGTGCAAAAGTCGGGGGCCACGGGCGCAGTCTGAGGACGAAGATTTCCCTCGTAGGGTGCGGACCCCAGGAGGGGCACTTAAATTGAAATTATTCCGACGGTAGGACCCCGCATGAAAACCCTCTCGGCCAATCTGGACATAGCCCTCACCGTCGCCCTCCTCTGCGTCATTCTCCTCTGCGACATTCTCCTCCTCGCCCTGGCGCAGGCTCTCCTCCCGTTCCCTACGTTGTCCTCTCCTCGCTTTTTTGTTTTTTCATCCCCCGTGGATCGCCTGGAAACCGTCGTGGAGCCTTTTTTTCGGAGCTTCGTAGGCTGCGGAGGGTCGATATTGCAGGCTTTTTGGGCCGTTGTGGGCCGCGTGGAAACCCAAAAGGCGGCGAACGTGCTGAAAACGCACGTCTTCCCAAGGGAATGGGGCGATTTTTGCTTCTGGAGGGCCATCGCGGGGCGCCTCGTCGTATTTTCCAAGAGTCTTGAGGACTGATGAGGCCGTTTGCAGGCAATCTTCGGCGTTTGGGAACGATCTTTCATCAACTCGTCGCTCTCTTGGACCATTCCGGCACCCTTTTGAACCTTTTTGGCCCGTTCCGGGTCCTCCTGAGGCTCCAAGTGTGCGTCCGACACCAGTCGGACCTGGCCCCCGGGGGATGGGGTTCGGGGAGGGGGAAGCATCTCACGCGCCGTGACCCCAAGGGGTCGGCGAATTGAATCGCGAGAAACTTTCGAACGAGAGAGCC
>CAUYUJ010006471.1:17500-37500 GCA_963575745.1 Prorocentrum cordatum
GCGCACCGGCTGCCCCACGGAGGGGCTCTCCCGCAGCCACCATGCCTTGAGCCAAAATGGCTTGAGCCAAAATGGCTACGGATGTGTCTGTGTCTGTGTCTGTGTCTGTGTCTGTGTCTGTGTCTGTGTCTGTGTCTGTGTCTCTGCGTGCGTGCGTGCGTGCGTGCGTGCGTTTGTGTGTATACACTTATACATATATATATATGGGCCTAGCGGTATCCCCCCCTAGGATTTGGATGAACGAAGTTTTCTCTCGCGAGCGGCGCCCCCCTCGCTGGGGGCTGGAAAACAAAAAAGCACAATGAAAAAAACAAAAAAAACAAAGACCTCAAAGACCGAATGCTGAACACCCACACATACCAGTGAAAAAATAGAAAAATGAGTTCAATGAAAACCACAAACACAATAAAAAACTCCAGATTTCATTGAAATCTTTGTTGTTATGTTTCCGTTTGTTTTTTCCATGTTTTTTGTTGTTCAGCCTTCGGTCTTTGATTTCTTTGGTTTTTCGGTTTTTGCATTTTGTTTTTGGTTTTTCGTCCCCCCCCCCCTGGGGGCGAGCGGCGGGGCTCCTCTCTTGCGTCGTCTTCCTTGTGCTACTCGGGCCACCAGAGAGTCCTTTCAGGGGAGGAGGGGGAGGAAGAGGAGGAGGAGGAGGAGGAGGACGATGAGGAGGAGGAGGAGGAGGAGGAGGAGGATGCGCCGACATCTCCTGTAGGATGGTCCGTCATCTGTTGTAGAATGCGCCGTTGGTCTCCTCGGCGATCTCATTGGATGCGAATGGTCGGCAATTCCGCAGTATTTCAAATCAAGTCAGCTTGGCGCCCCTTGCAATTCAAACTGCGCCTGGCGCCTGGCCCTGCAATGGCGTCGTCTGCGCCCGCCTCCTCGTCCGCCACCGCCTCCTCCAAGCCCGAGGTTTTCGCGGCGATCGTCACCAAGAAGGACAACGGGGTGCATATCCAGCGGGTCAGGAGCGATCCGAAGACCAAGGGCGAGCTGGCCGTCAAGGTCAAGGCCGCGAAGATTGCTCTGAAGGATTCCAAAGCCCAGCTGAGGGTGGCTTGTGAAGCGGGGCCGGAGGAGGTGCGTTTCAAGCGGTCCGCGGCCCTCGAGACGGGGGCCGTGGTCGTGCGCCTCAACGACTCGCCCTACGGGCGCGAGAACACAGTGCGTCTGGAGGCTGCCTGGCCACGACGTACGAGAGCATCAAAAAGCGTTCTTGCGAGACGTTTTGCGTCAAGCCGCACCTTTTCGCCTTGCGCCACACTTGGTCCGAGCCGCGGGAGCGCAAGCGGCGCAAGACCACGGGGCCCGCGCGCCTGGGCGACATCAGCGCTTGGAGCGGCGAGCTGATTTTATCGCCGATCATCGTCCCAGACGAGGACAAGCGCGCGGCTTCGGTCGAGAACCCGCTGGCGCCGTCCAGTCCGTCATCCGAGTCGTCCTCGTCCTGCGTGGCGGGCCACTGCACTGACGATGGGGAATGAGTGGCGCTCTAGTTATTCCTCGGCCCTCCTTCAGAGCTCGACAAATAATCTAACTTTTTGGAAGCAGTTATTCGCGCGATGCCCGTCGCGCAGCAAAATGCAACGTTTTCGCGGCCGCGGCGCCCTTGCTGTCGAAAACGGCCGGATCGCCCAAACAGACGCGACAACTAAAAATCTCTCATAATATTATGGGACGCACAACGTGGAGGAGGGGAAGAGGAGGGGGGCCAGGAGTAGCAGGAGGAGGAGGTGGAGGAGGAGGAGGAGGAGCAGGAAGATGAGGAGGAGGAGGAGGAGGAGGAGGAGGAGGAAAAGGCATTTTCATTGGGGGGCGCGTAGCGCGCGTCGCCAGCGCGGGGCGAGCTGTCGAGAGCAGCCAGATCGCCCGCGCAGGCGCAACATCTAAAAATCTTTGCTATAATATTATGGGGCATAGAACGTGGAGGGGGGAGCTCGGCGCCACGGCTTTGTCAGAGAAGGCTTTTTCATTGGGGGCGCGGAGCTCGCGCGTCGCCGGCGCGGGATGATCTGTCGAGGGCGGCCAGATCGCCCACGCAGGCACAACATCTAAACACCCGCGATAACATTATGGGACATACAACGTGGAGGAGGGGAGCTCGGCGTCACTGCGTTGTCAGAGAAGGTTTTTTCATTGGGGGGCGCGGAGCTCGCGCGTCGATGGCGCGGGGCGATCTGTCGAGAGCGGCCAGGTCGCCCACGCAGACGCAACATTTAAAAATCCTATATCACATTAGGGGACACGTTACGTGGAGGGGGGAGCTCGGCGACACTGCGTTGTCAGAAAAGGTTTTTTCATTGGGGGGGCCTAGCACGCGCGGCGCAAGCGCTGAATGATCTGTCGAGAAAGAGAGCAGCCAGATTGTCCACGCAGGCGCAACAACCAAAAATCCTTTAGAGTATTATGGGACATATTATGTGGAAGGGGGAATGCGCTATCACGGTGCCGGTTGCGAACTTTCTTCGGTGTGGATCTGTGGCGAATGGCAACATGTTCGCTTCCATGACTTCATGGCCGCAGTGGCTTGCAATGAAGTTTGATGTTTCGGGGGGGTCCGCTTTTCTCTGTTTGCGTTTTTCGGATTTCCCCGATAACCTGTTTCCGGATTTACCACTCTGGCGGGGGGGCAAAAAAAAGACTGTCACTGATGTGCGCGAGGGAGCAGACAAACGCGCGCAAGCGCCGCCACATGCCACTAGTACTACGAAGTGATACTACGATCCCTACCGCTGCGATTATTTTTGCGATTACTACTACTACTACTACCACCACCACCACCACCACCACCGCCACCACCACTACTACTACTACTACTACTACTACTACTACTACTACTACTACTACTATTACTACTACTACTACTACTACTACTACTACTACTACTACTACTACTACTACTACTACTCTACTACTACTACTACTACACTACTACTAGCTGCTGCTGCTGCTGCTGCTGCTGCTGCTGCTGCTATTGTATTATTATTACTACTACTACTACTACTACTACTACACTACTACTACTACTACTACTACTACGACTACGACTACGACTACGACTACTACGACTACTACTACTACTACTACTACTACTACTACTACTACTACTACTACTACTACTACTACTACTACTACACTACTACTACTACTACTACTACTACTACTACTACTACTACTACTACTACTACTACTACTACTACTACTACTACTACTACTACTACTACTACTACTACTACTACTACTACTACTACTACTACTACTACTACTACTACTACTACTACTACTACTACTACTACTACTACTACTACTACTACTGCTGCTGCTGCTGCTGCTGCTGCTGCTGATGCTGCTGCTGCTGCTACTGCTACTGCTAATGCTGCTACGACGACGACGACGACGACGACGGCGGCGACGACGACGACGACGACGACTACTACGACTGCCACGACTACCACTACTACCTCTACTACCACTACTACTTCTACTACTGCGACCAGCGAGCCAGCGAGGCAGCCAACCAAGTCATTCCGCGCACACAGACACGAAGTCGCTATGACACCATTGGACACCAACGGGCACGAGAGGACAACAAGGGGGCAGCCGGCACTTGTTTGCTTGCAACAGTCATAGACTCGTAGCTGTTTGGGCTCAGTCACAGACTCCCGCCGCGTCTCGCCTCGAGCGATCCTCCGTTGGTCAAAGCCATGGCCCTGTGCGAGGAGATCAAGGAGCGCGTCGAGGGCTGCTACCTGCGCCCCCTGTCGACTCCGCTGGTAACCCCTGCGTCCCCCACGAGAATCACCATTGACGCGTTGGACGAGTTCTCCAAGGACGCCGCGCCGACGGACAACCCGCTGGCGCACTGCATCGACCTCGTCGTGGGCCACATGGGCGCCGCGCCCGAGGATTTGGAGGCGCTCTACAAGGCTGCCTCCGAGAACAACGAGCGGGGTGGCCCCCCGGCGCCCTTCGGTCTCAAGGGCCCATTGCCCAGAGACTCCCAGCTCCAATTTGCCATATTGGACGGCCAGGACGCCGCCAAGACGATCTTGAAGCACGTCTCCTTCAAGAGCCCCGTCAAGATGAAGTGCAACGCCTTCAAGGAACTGGCATGCGGGACTCCGCGGAGACTGGTCTTCGTTCACCCCAAGATCGGCACGAAGGCGCGGCAATGCGTTTTCGAGGACTTTGGCGGCAAGCAGTTCCGCCAATTCTACTTGTCGCCCGAGGCGAAGGCGAGGTCCACGGAGAACAGCTTCTACGAAAAAAGCGACGAGGATATCAACGCTGGCTTCGATTTCATCATGGAGGAGGCGCCGAAGTCAACGCAGGGGCTGCGGCAGTTGCGATGGCAGACAATGGCAATGAGGAACGGGATGCCTCTCCACGGGCGGCCGATTGGCCTCGTGGAGAAATATTGCGCTGCTTGCGCGGAGAAACCTCGGTCCTTGAAGTTTGGTATGCAGGCGGAATACTTAGCAGGAAGGTCAAGCCGACAATTTAGCGATAACTCCTTGTTACCTTTTTCCGGCGTCGCCGCTATAATAATACAATTCGTTATCCTTCCTCCATGCTTTTTTTTTTTCGTTTCCGCCATGCCTCGCGCGTTCCCCCCGCCCCCTTTCAGCTCTTCTTGTTCCTCCTTGGGGAGCCTCTGGGGGCCTCGCAAAAGTTGTTTGCGGTTTTCTTAAGGCCTTCTGGAGGCCTCCTGGGCGCGTTCTGGGGGCCTCTGGGGCCTTCCTCGGGCCACCTTGCCTCCAACCGCGATTTCCCTGAACGACCGGGTCACGATTTGGAATGCTTTGGAAGGGTGTCTTGGGACCGCTATGGGCCGCCATGGGGCTCTCTGAGGGCCATCTTGGACCCCTGCTGTGCCATTTTAGGGCTCTCTTGGATTGCCTGGAAGCCCTTTCGGGTGGTTGTGGGGCGATTTTCGGACGCGGCTTCGGACGCCCAGAAGACCGCTGTCTCGGAGCGTCGGGAAGCCGAAAAGCGGAGAACCCAAAAATTCACCAAAAACCAACAAAAGATCAATGATTTTTGCCTCGCGGGGCCTTCTTGGGAGTGCTCTTGGAGACCTCTTGGGACGTTTCGGGACGACCTTGGGGGGTATGACGGCCTCTTGGGGGCCGTCGTGGACCGTATTGGGGCTCTCTGGGGTCGTTTCGGGAGGGCGCCAGAACGCTTGGAACCCGTCTAGGGCCGACTTCGGACTCCAGTGAGGTTCTCCCGGGTTATCTGAAAAGTTGCCCGGGGTCGCTTCGAGGCCCGTCCGGAGGGTCCCAAAGCCCCAGATCCCGGGAGTCCGGTTTTGGGGGGGGTGATGGGTTTTCCCACCCCCGCCCTGGCGTGCAAAAATCTAGGAAGAGGAATTGACTACCCTGCACCGCGCTTGACCACCTCCACTGCTCGCGCAAACATCCCACCCACCCACCCGCAACCTGGTTTGCAAAATCTTAAAACCGCGACGGCGGGTGGCACCTGGCAACGACAGCGACGCCGACGACGACAGCGACAACGACGACGACGACGCCGCCGACAACGACTACGACGACACCGACGACGTCTCCAACGACGTCGACGCCGACAACGACGCCGACGACGACGACGACGACGACGACGACGACGATAACGACGACGACACCGACGACGACGACGACGACGCCGACGCCGACGACTACGACGACGACGACGATGACAACGACGACGACGACGCCGACGACGACGACAACAACTAAACCGACGACGACGACGACGTCAACAACGCCGACGACGACGACGACGACGACGGCGACGACGACGACGCCGACGTCGACGACGACGAAGCCGACGACGACGCCGACGCCGCCGACGACGACGACGAAGACGACGACGTCGCCAACGAAGACGACGACGGGGGAGGAGGGAGGACGACGACGGCGACAATGACGACAACGACGACACCGACGATGGAGGAGGGAGGACGGCGACGCCGCGAACGACGAAGAAGGAGGAAGGACGGTGACGCCGACGACGACAACGACGAGGGAGGAGGGAAGACGACGACGACGACGACGACGACGACGGCGACGAAATAGGAGGGACGACGACGAGACGCCGACGACGGACGACGACGACGAGGGAGGAAGAGGAAGGATCACCACGGCGACAACGACGACGGAAACGACCACGACGCCAAAGAGGACGACGACGACGACGAACACAAGGAAAGACAGAGGACGACGTAGGCGACGACGACGACGACGACGCGGGAGGAGGGAAGACGACGACGACGACGACGACGACGGCGACGAAATAGGAGGGACGACGACGAGACGCCGACGACGGACGACGACGACGAGGGAGGAAGAGGAAGGATCACCACGGCGACAACGACGACGGAAACGACCACGACGCCAAAGAGGACGACGACGACGAACACGAGGAAAGACAGAGGACGACGTAGGCGACGACGACGACGACGCGGGAGGAGGGAGGACGGCGACGACGACGAAGACGACGACGACGCACGAGCGCGCGCGCACGCTTTTGTTGAAAATCCGTGTTGCGAAACCTTGTGTTTTTGTAAGTTTTTTGGACACACAAGTTTACAATCCTTCCGAAACCGATCGTCTGCATTTCGTCCTAGCTTTTGCAGAGGATTCTCGCGACGGCACACGCGCAAGGGCGTTCGACTGATTTCGACATGATTGTTTTTCCTGAAGATTTCGCAAGAGCTCGCGCGTAAGCTTTTTTAGCAAATCAGTGTTGCGAAAACCGGTGTGTTTGTATGTTTTTTTGGAAACTCGGTTGCGAAATTCTTCCGACACCGACGGTTTTTGAAGGATTCTGGCATGCGCGCGCGACGGCGCGCGCGTGCGCACTCCGTCCATTTTTTTGCAAAGGATTCGCGGAAAAGTCTTATGCTGGAACAAAAAAGTCCCCGCGTATTGTTGTTCACCAGGGAACCTCAGGGGAGCCGATAACGGCTCCCCGGGGATAGTGTCATTTCATATTTAGGATGGACATGTGGTCAGAATCATATATGATTTACATGCCCGAAAGTGGGACCGATACCGCCAGGGGGGATAGGGGTAGAGTCTATTCTCTTTTTTGAAAGGGGAATATATGCGCGTACGCGCGTGTGTATATATGTGCGTGCCGTGCATGCATGCATGCGTGTGCGTGTGCGTGTGCGTGCGCGTGTGCGTGTGCATGTGCGGGTGCGGGTGCGGGTGTGGGTGTGGGTGTGGGTGTGGGTGTGGGTGTGGGTGTGGGTGTGGGTGTGGGTGTGGGTGTGTTTGGGTGCGTGCGTGCGTGTGTGTGTCTCGTTTTCTGCCAGCGCAGTCACACTGCCTAGCCGCCGACACAAAAAATTGTGCGTGTGTGTGAGTGTGTGTGTGGGGGGGTGCGTGCGTGCGTGCGTACGTGCGTGTGTGCGTGTGTATGTGTACTTGTGTGTTGTGTGTACGTATGCACTTGTGTGTTGTGTATGCTTGTTGTGCTGTGTTGTGTGCGTGTGCTTGTCTTTTCTGGTGCTCGATCATGTCCTCGATCAGCTCAACTTGTGGTGCTCCATATGGCGGCAATATTGTACACGTTGCGTTCGGAGGAGGGTGCAGAGCGGAGGATATAGACATCTCCACGGTATCCCCTCTCCTCCTTCTCACCCTCGTCGCTGTCGCTGCCGCCGTCGTCATCACCCTCCTCCCCCAGGCAGTTGGAGGAGGACGACGAAGGAGGGAGTGGAGGGGGAGAGGGGTCAAGAGGAGGATGACGAGAAGGAGGAGGCAGGGAGAGGAGAAAGGAAGACAAGGCACGAGGGATGCACAAGGAGAGGAGGGAGCAGGGGGAAAGGGAATATGTAGAATGGTGTGGGCGGCGCGTGGACCCCAAACAGCGGGGCACTGCACTCCCGGGGGCACCAACCATGAGGACACCTTTCAGGTACCAACCATCGGGCCCGTAGTCCATCTTGGTGCACCAACCGCTGGGGCACCACGGGGCATCAAGCATTGGGCACCGTGGGGCACACGCCGAAGTGCACCGGGGCACCAGCTATGGGGCCCACGCGGCGCCAGCCGCATGGCACTGACAGCAGGGCACGACTCAGATGCAGTGGAGACCCATGCCAAGAAACACCCTGCTTGCCTCCAGGGTGCCCTGGGTTTCTTGGCTTTCGATGGTTCTGCCATGGAAAGCGCGATGCTCCGACGCCAATAATTAATGGACGTCCTGGGGTCTCAGGATGGGGTTTCTTGTGAAAGGTTTCTTGTGGAGTGGCCTCCACTGCAGCGCACCGGCAGCGGGGGGCCAACCGTCGGTAGCCATAGGGCACCAGCACGCGAACGGCCGACCGCGATCGCCAAGGTCCTCCTCCTCCTTCTCCTCCTCCTCCTCCTCTTCCTCCTCCTCCTCCTCCTCCTTCTCCTCTTCCTCCTCCTCCTCCTCCTCCTCCTCCTCCTCCTCCTCCTCCTTCCCCTCCTCCTCCTCCTCCTCCTCCCCCTCCCCCTCCTCCTCCTCCAGGGCACCAAAGACCAGTCGGAGGGTACCCGGCGTCCGAACGACCGACCACGGCGCACCTGGCCAGCGAAGGCACCAACCAGAATGCACCAGCTAGAAGGGCGTAAACCACAGGCCAGGGGCACCAACTGGAGGATACTTGTTCCCCAAACAGTGCTTGCACTTGGGGGTTTTTACTTCAGCTCGAAGGAACTGGGCCTGTCTTCCAGTCTGGCGGCTATGTTGCCTCCGTCGCCGCCCTGTCGCCGCCTCGTCGCCGCCCGTCGTCTGGGCCTGTCTGCCAGTCTGGCGGCTATGTAGCTGCCGTCGCCGCCTCGTCGCCGCATCAAGCATAGATTGCACTGCGTAGGTTGTACCACATCGGCTGCACCACATAGATTCTCTTTTAGGAAAGAATATTAGGATCTACCCCCCACAGTTTGGCGGTACAACTTTTCGCATTGCAATTTCCATATGGTTCTGCCCCATCGTCCATTTCAAATTTGAGTTCATACCATCCCAGGCAGGCCGTTCGCACCCCCTTCATCCTTTGCAAACATCTCTATGCGCGCACACTCGTTTATTCAAGATCATCAGTTTCAAGAATCCCTCGCAACAGACGGGGCGAAGTGCACATGCACGCGTCGTCGCGCACGCGCGTGCCGAAATCGCTAAAAAACCAATGGTTTTGTAAGGATTTTAACATTGAGCGTTACGAAATCAGGTTTGAAAACAAAAAGACATGACCTCGCAACAATCATGTTCAAAAAAGTTAGCGTTCGCGATCTTGTGAATTCTTGAGCAAACCAGCGGTTGGTGGTTGCTTAACTTGTTCATAAAATGTTCCAGATTGGCCTCTCGCGCGCGCGTGTCGAAATGGTTCGAACGCCACTGCGCGCGTGCTGTCGCACAAATCCCTTGCCAAAACAACGGAACGAAGTGCACACGTGCGCGTCGTCGCGCGCGCATGCCGAAACCCTTCAGAAAAACACACGAACGCGTCGTAATACTTTCAAAGTCGAGTGCCCGGAGAACTGCCAACAGGCTAGACGGCACGTTTGAAGCTACGCCAGAACAGCAAGCTCTCCTTCAGCAGCGCTGGGGCGAGCTGCACGTCACATCCTGAGACTATGAATCGGCCTTTGATCGGGTATCCCCACGCTTGGTCGGCGCGGTGTGGCGGCACTTTCCCAGATGGGATCACCAACAGCATTGTGTTCATATGGGAGCACCAGGAAGGCTGGATTGAGATGGGCCCTTTCCTCTCCGACCAATCTACACTCGTCTCCAACAGCTTGCCTCAAGGTGACTCCGTCGCTATGCTGGCGATGACCCTACGATTATTGCGGGACCCCTGCGCAGAATTGGAACCATAGCTCCGACCGCCACGTGTTGCACTTACGCGGGCGACCGGACAGCTATGACCTTCAGCAAAGGATACGCAGCGCATACAAGAGGAACGGGACCACCTAGAAAGTCTGACGGCTTTACGGACCAACCACGCCAAGACGCAAAACTTGACTATCTACCCAGACCAGCGTGATGCCGCTCAACTGGCTGGGATGAACATGAAGATTTTGGGCCTGGATCTTAATCTCCACAGGGCCCGGCTGACCAACAGGTAGCACCGCAAGTTCAAGGAAGGGTGAGCGCGACTCCGGCGTATCGCCTCGTTGCCTTTGTCGCTACGGCTACGACGGATTGCGGTTATTGCGATGGCAATACCTGTGTCGACATGGGCGCTGGTTCTCACGCCACCTACGAAGACGATGATCAACAACCACCAGCAATTGGCACGACGGGCGGTCTCCCTCAAGAAGTGGAGAGGGGCGGCCCCAGAACTACTCCGCATGTTTCTCATGGGGCATCAGGCAGACGTGTGGTACCACCTGCGCCAACGATCCCTGCAACTACTCCGCTGCCTGCTGCGCAGGCAGTGCCAAGATGCCCTCGCATTCTGGGAGCGCGCTGTCACGAACTCGCAAACGAAGGGACCGATCATGGCTTACAAAACTCACCTGGCTACCATTGGTGCACAGCAGGACGACAACTGGGAGCGGAGGGGACCTCAGGGAAGCCTCCGGCTCACCGACAGGACCGGCAAGCAGCTACACGAATTTCGCTTGATCTTCCGATCTACCGAATGGTCCGTGCTACAGAACAGGACCCGCCGGGAGAGCCCACTGGCGGCGGGCGTTCCTTTCCCGACGGCTGCATTGCGGGCCGCCCAGGAGGCACTACGTACCACTCCTGAGTTGGCTTCATACATGACCACGGTACTGTGTGGGTGTGCTGTGTCAGACGCCCTCGTGCAATCCCACACAGCAGGGGAGGTTTCGAATACTTGCAACCAATGCGGCAGGCCGCGCGTGCCCACGCTCGAGCACCACTACTGGGAATGTTCTGCCAGTGGCGACCTACGCCGAGGCGTCCGCGTGTCGACTGCTGGCCTTACCCGCTGGCTGGGCTGGCCCACAACGGACATCACCAGGAAGGCTGCAAGTACGACTTGGCTACCAATGGTGTACGCCATGGCCAGGATACGGCAAAGGGTGCTACACGCTCGTTTTGCCACGACACATGAATGCAGGGGACGCGTGCGAAGGAACACGGCCCTACAACCCGGGAGGGACAATTCATGACCACAGCGGGGATCATGACAACAAACGGGACCACAACCGTCGGGGACACACATTCTTGACGTGATATTGGAATTGCACGTGTTGCGATGCATTATTATGGTCTTGCAGGAGGGACCGCTCCCCACCAACGGTCGCCGAAGTCTTCCCTCGTGGCGCTCTACGACGAGCGCTTCCGGCCCCACCCCTCATCAGTATTCAAGCAAGTCTTGCGTTCGTTCTCTTGCGGATTCTTTCGGAAACCATTGATTTCCCAACATGTCCACCGAATTCTGCCAAACGGGCCTTTCGCACCGCATGTCGAACTCATTCGAGCGCCCGTGCGCGCGTGCTGCGGGGGGGGGGGGGGGGGGGGGGGGGGGGGGGGCACGATCCGTGTCCAAGAATACCACGCGGGCCACGCGCGCGTCGGCATTCAGAAATTGTCATCGCCGACGCGAGGACATCGTCATCGTTATCGGCGGACGTGATCGACATCGGCGCCGTCATTGGCCTTGCCGTCGTCGTCGCCACC
This sequence comes from Prorocentrum cordatum, assembly GCA_963575745.1. Classification (NCBI taxonomy): domain Eukaryota; class Dinophyceae; order Prorocentrales; family Prorocentraceae; genus Prorocentrum; species Prorocentrum cordatum. The sequence goes on from CAUYUJ010006471.1 coordinate 29,141, forward strand.
ATCGTCGCCATCATCGCTACTCTTATAGTTGTGTCTAGCGTTGTCGGCGTCGCCATGATACCGCGCCCGCCCAAGTCACAGACTCGAACTGAAGTGCCCGCTGGGAAATGCCCAGCGGTCAGCGCCGCCGCGGCCGCGTCGGCCGCGCCAAACTAGCTGGCCGCTGCGCGCGCGAGCATGCGCGGGTCAGCGTGGCCGCAGAGATGCACCAGCCAACGCCCAAGCGCTCTTCGCAATCGCCGCCGCATGGGTTTTGCAAACCACGTTGCGGAGGGGTGGGTGGGCTGTTTGCAAGAGCTTGGAATGTGTCAATTCGGTTGTAAATCAAGTGCGCCACAGAGAATGCAACACGTAGGCTTTCTTTTATATATATAATAATAATAATAATAATAATAATAATAATAATAATAATAATATATATATATATATATATATAAAAAAAAACTTTTCCGAGATAACGGCACCCCCTGGGACATTGCGATTTCACAGTTATTCTGCGCGCTCGTCCATCCTAAATATTAGTTCGTGTTATCCCAGCCAGGCCAGCATCACTCCCCCCGCCATCCTCTGCAAAAAACATTATGCGCGCTCTCGATTATCAACAATCAAAGGTTATCTAGAATCCCTGGCAAAAACTGGGACGAAGTGTGGACGCGCGCGTCGTCGCGCGCGCAGGCCGAAGTCCTTCGAAAACCACCGGTTTTGGAAGGATTTCAGAATCGAGTTTCCAGAGGACGGATTTCAACAAAAGCGTGCGAGCGCGCTCTTGCGTCGCCGTCGTCGCCGTCCTCCCTCCTCCCTCGTCGTCGTCGTCGTCGCCGTCGTCGTCCTCTGTTTTTCCTCGTCGTCGTCGTCTTGGCGCCGTCGTCGTTTCCGTCGTCGTTGTCGCCGTGGTCGTCTTTCCTCCCTCGTTTTCTTCGTCGGCGTTTCGCCGTTGTCCCTCCTATTTCGTCGCCGTCGTCGTCGTCGTCGTCGTCTTCCCTCCTCCCTCGTCGTTGTCGTCGTCGCCGTCGTCGTCCTCCCTCCTCCGTCGTCGTCGTTGTCGTCTTCGTTGGCGACGTCGTCGTCGTCGCCGTCGTCGTCGTCGGCGTCGGCGTCGTCGTCGTCGGCGGCGGCGTCGTCGTCGTCGGCGTTGTCGTCGTCGTCGTCGTCGTCAGCGTCGGCGTCGTCGTCGGCGTCGTCGGTGTTGTCGTCGTCATCGTTGTCGTCTTCGTCGAAGTTGTTGGAGACGTCGTCGGTGTCGTCGTAGTCGTTGTCGGCGGCGTCGTCGTCGTCAGCGTCGGCGTCGTCGTCGGCGCCAGCGTCGCTGCCAAGTGCCATGTGGTACGCACCGTCACGGTCTTAAGGGGTCTTGCGACCAAGTTGCGGGTGGGAGGGTGGGATGTTTGCACGAGCAGCGGAGAGGACAGCTTCAAGTTGAGCAAGTGATAGATTCCCCTTGCTAAAAAGAGAATAGACTGTACCCCCCCCCCCGGCTTTATCCGCCCCCCTTTCGGGTATGTAAATCATGTACGATTATGACCACATGTCCATCCTAAATATGAATTTGCACTACCCAGGGGGCCGGTATCGCTCCCCCTGAGGTTCTTGTGTGAAAAACAAAACGCGGGGACATGTTTTGCTCTGACATAAGATTTGTTTCGCGAATCCCTTGCTAAACCAAATAGACGAAGTGCACACGCTCGCGTCGTCGCGCGCGCATGCCGAAATCCTTCAAAAACCCTGGGTTTCGGAAGGATTTCGCAATCGAGTTTCAAAAAAAACATACACAAACACAAGGTTTCTCAACACTGATTTGCTAAACGTGCACGCGCTCTTGCGAAATCTTAAGAAAAACATGCGTTTTCCAAGATTTTTCAAACTGCTACACAACGGGCTTCGCGCGCGCGCATGTCGAAATCTGTCGAACGCCCTTGCGCGTGTGCCGTCGCGAGAATCCTTTGCAACTGGAAACGAAGTGCAGACGCGCGCGTCGTCGCGCGCGTATGCCGAAATCCGTCAAAACCCATCGGTTTTGGAAGGATTTCAAAATCGTGTGTCCCGAAAACCTACAAAAACACAAGGTTTCGCAACACGGATGTTCGACAAAAGCGTGCGCGCGCGCTCTTGCGTCGTCGTCGTCGTCGTCGCCGTCCTCCCTCCTCCCGCGTCGTCGTCGTCGTCGCCTATGTCGTCCTCTGTCTTTCCTCGTGTTCGTCGTCGTCGTCCTCTTTGGCGTCGTGGTCGTTTCCGTCGTCGTTGTCGCCGTGGTCGTCCTTCCTCCTCCTCCCTCGTCGTCGTCGTCGTCCGTCGTCGGCGTCTCGTCGTCGTCCCTCCTATTTCGTCGCCGTCGTCGTCGTCGTCGTCGTCGTCGTCGTCGTCTTCCCTCCTCCCTCGTCGTTGTCGTCGTCGGCGTCGCCGTCCTTCCTCCTTCTTCGTCGTTCGCGTCGTCGCCGTCCTCCCTCCTCCCTCGTCGTTGTCGTTGTTGTCGTCGTTGTCGCCGTCGTCGTCCTCCCTTCTCCCTCGTCGTCGTCTTCGTTGGCGACGTCGTCGTCGTTTTCGTCGTCGTCGGCGTCGGCGTCGTCGTCGGCTTCGTCGTCGTAGACGTCGGCGTCGTCGTCGTCGCCGCCGTCGTCGTCGTCGTCGTTGTCGGCGTCGTTGACGTCGTCGTCGTCGTCGTCGGTGTCGTCGTTGTCGTCGTCGTCTGCGTCGTCATCGTCGTCGTCAGTGTCATCGTCGTCGGCGTCGTCGTCGGCGTCGGCGTCGTCGTCGTCGTCGGTGTCGTCGTCGTCGTCGTCGTCGTCGTTGTCGTCGTCGTCGTCGTCGTTGTCGGCGTCGTCGAAGTCGTAGGATACGTCGTCGGTGTCGTCGTAGTCGTTGTCGGTGGCGCCGTCGTCGTCGTTGTCGCTGTCGTCGTCGGCGTCGCTGTCGTTGTCAAGTGCCATTTGGTACCCACCGTCACGGTCTTAAGATATTTTGCAAACCAAGCTGCGGTGGGTGGGTGGGATGTTTGCGCGAGCAGTGGAGTGGACAATTCACTGCGAAGAGAAATCAATTGCCCTACATAGATTGCACCACATAGATTGCACAACACATGGGTTGCACAAAACATCGACTGCACCACATGGATTGCACAAAACACAGGTTGTACCACATAGATTGCACCACATAGGTTGCAACACATCGACTGTACAGCGTATAATGCTAGAGGCACACTTTGGGTGGGGGGGCCGCTGGCTAGCATGCCTGTTTCTCGATCCTTCAGGTTCGATGGCCGAGCTATAGTTCGACGTGTGTTGCAATGTGCGTGTCGGGGGGGGGGGCCTCACTCATCGCACTGGGAACATATCGTCACCACCGCGTCCCCGCAGCACCTCACCTCACCTCACCTCGCCTCCGTGTCATTGCTCGCTCCCTGTCGCGAGTGGGGCGGGGTGCATCAAAGGTGCGCTTCCCCGACTTCGTGGCTCGGCACGCTGGTGCATGCGACCTACTGTACAGGCGAATTGAGCTGCGCCGTGTGCGCATCGGTCTTTCCCGTCCTCGCTCGCGTCCCGTGTATGCGCGTCAGGGCGAAAACGGTCCTCGTCCGGCTCACCCATTCTGGGTGGTTTTCATCCGTAAGGGTTTCGCCCCCTGCCGCCGGCCCCCTCTCTCGGAGAATGGGCCATGGAAGGGCGAAGTCATGAGGCTTTGGCTTCAACGTGAAGCCGCGTCGGAACTTCATGCGAAGACGATGGGTACTTGGCAAGGCGAATGGAGATTGCGAGTCTAGTGTTGTACTCGCTGTTGTATTTTCATTTGCTCCCGTATGCTGTGCAAAAATCTTCTCCCCAAATTTGATAATGTTGGAAGTCTCTTGTGTCCTGACCGCGCGGAAGTGCGTGAGGGGTGTCCCTGAATTTTAAAATTATAACAAATCCTCTATTTGGTCGGACCCTGACCCTGTCGATCCGCGTGAGCGGTGCCACCGAATTTCAGAAATGTTGAAAATCCCTTGGGTTTTCGGACCCTGACCCCGCCGATCTGCATGAGGGGTGCCACCGGATTTCAGAAATGTAGCAAATCCCCTGTGTTTTTGGACCCTGACCCCGCCGATCTGCGTGAGGGGTGCCAGCGACTTTTAGAAATGTGGCAAATCCCCTTTACTTTTACAACCTGACCCCGCCGATCTGCGTGAGGGGTGCCACCGAATGTCAGAAATGTGGCAAATCCCTTATGCTTTTGGACCTTGATCCCGCCGATCTGCATGAGGGGTGCCAGCAAATTTCAAACATGTTGCAAATCCCTTCGGTTTTCGGACCCTGACCCCGCCGATCTGCGTGAGGGGTGCCACCGAATTTCAGAAATGTGGCAAATCCCATGTGTTTTTGGACCCTGACCCCGCCGATTTGCGTGAGCGGTGTTGATTTTTACCTTCCAGCAATTCAGACAACACGCTCAGGGCGTGCTAAACCTGCCCGTTTGGGCCTCCCCCCCCTCGCGCGGTCCATCAACAAGGAACAGTAAGCAGCAAGAAGCAGAACTGTAACAGTGGAAACTGTAAGCTGCAACTGGCACAGGAAACTGCGAACCTTCGGCCTACAGCCTGGTGGCCCCACCAGGGGGCCGGCGGATTTGTCTTCCCGTGGTAGTGCGTCCTCCTTCTCGCCCCCCTTTCCGCGCTTCTCTTCCTCCTCTTCCTCCTCCTCCCCTTCCTCTTCCTCCTCTTCTTCCTCCTCCTCCTCCTCCTCTGGGTACGTGGAGTCCTCCTCCTCATTCTTCTATGCCTCCTGCCTCTCACCTCTCTTCACTCTCAAATATCCCACCCGACCTCCATCCTCCTCCCTGCTCCCCACCCCCTCCACCTCCACCTCACGTTCTCCTCTTCCAGCTCCTCCAGTTCCTCCTCCTCCTCCTCCTCTTTCTCCTCTTCCTCCTCCTCCTCCTCCTCCTGCTCCTCTTCCTTCTCCTCCTCCTCCATTCTTTTTCCATATACATAATAGCTCGTTGTCGAACCCCGAGGCCAGTTTTTAGGGCCGCCCGGGCGTTTCGCCTGAGATTTCTTCATCATCTACGACCTTGAACTTAAAATTTGTCAATCGCTTCACAGATGGAGGGCGGGTCGTTTTCAAAATGTGCATCTCGCCTTTGCGTCGCTCGCATTCGTTTTGAAAATCTGCAAGGGTTTCACGGATTCAGGGCGACCCGTTTTCAGAATGTGGCTCTCTCGCTCTGGCGCCGCGGACACTCGTTCTAACAGGCACAAGAACTGCTCGGGCTGAGGGCGACCCGTTTTCAAAATGTGGCTCTCGCTGTGGCGCCGCGCAGGTTCGTTTTGAGAATGTGCACAACAGCTTCACGGACGGAGGGCGACCCGCTTCCAGCGTGCGGCTCTCGCCCTTAGCGCCGCGCGCACTCCTCGAAAAACCGTTGCAAGAGCTGAGATTCACGGATTGAGGGCGGCCCGTCTTTAAAAGGCGGCTCTCGCCGCAGCGCCGCGCACATTCTAATTCAATATTTGCAAGAGCTTCACGGAGTGAGGGCGGCCCGTTTTCAAAATGTGGCTCTCGCCGCAGCGCCGCGCACATTCCCATTCCATAGTTGCAAGAGCTTCACGGGTTGAGGGCGGCTCCTTCTCAAAATGTGGTTCCCGCTTTTGCGCCGCGCACATCCGCTTTTATGTTCTACAAGTTTCACGGCTTCCCGGGATCATCGTGCCAGCAATAGCGCTTTGGAAGGAGTCAGGATTATGAGGGTGCAGCAGTTATGTTGCTTCGCGGCGTTGAAGTCCCAGGAATGGTGTTCTGGCACGATTCCGGATCGTCCAGACGCAACAATCAGGTTGATCCGTGGCGTTGGAATCCCGAGAACAATGTTTTGGCATATTTCGGGACCTTCCAACGAGGCAGTTCCCTCTGTGGAAATGACCGTTGTAGGGGCCCCTGAAGAGGGAACTTGGAGGGAGGGTTTATTCCAACATCGTTGATGACTCTTGGGTTTACACTGTTCCTCCTCCTTCGCGTCCTCCTGCTCATCCTCCTCCTTCTCCTCTTCCTTCCTCCATCCCTCCGGGCCCCCTTGCGTGGGCCCGAATGCATGCTAGTACGAAAAGAGATAAGCTGCCACCACACCAAAGGAGGACCCTCAAAGGATTCACTGCTGGGGGTCATGAGTGCCAAGTTGGAGCTGCCAAAGCGTTCTCCGACCAGAGCCATAACATGCGTGCTCGATGCGATGCTGTTTCAGGTACGCGGTTCCACAGATTCGTCTGCTGTGATGCCTATGCAGGTCAGGGGCAAGTTCTTATGCCGCCAGCGCTCCGGCCGGCAGTGGAGGGCGTGAGGAGCAGCACGCCAGCACATCAGGAGAGGTTCGCCAGAGGATTGTTGCCAAGCCCTGGGCAAGCATCCTGACATTCGCCGAGGAGTGCTCGACGGCTTTGTCGACGTTGACGGCACTGCGATTCTTGTGGATGGCATCTCGGGTTCCCGCTTCCATACCCTGAGCTTCGGGCGGCTGGGTGGTTGGTCGTGGTGTACAGCGCAGAGAGAGGGTCCGAGCCGCTCGGTTCAGGGAGTGCGTACCCAAAGACACCTGCTCTCGGCAGGTGGCCAAAGGCGGTGAGGGTTGCGCAGTGCATCGGGCACCAGGGCTGGTTCCGGGGTCTTGGACGCTGTTCTCTGACTGCAAGAGCTCGGGCAACCGCTGCGGGCGTCTGGACTGGGCCGTGGGGTTTCAGCGCCGAGGAGCTCACATCCGAAGGAAAGCTTGCACGAGGGAAGATGCTCGAGACCAAATGCTTCAGGCACGTCCAGGCCCACGCCTCGAGGCCCGAAGTTTGCGAAGGCAGGTTGAGCCGCTTCGAGAGGGAGGGCAACGAGCAGGCAGACTTGCAAGCGAAATAAAGTGCCAAGCCACCTCTATTTCTTGAGTTGCAGACCTTGGTGTGGAGAGGGCGTGCCAGAATCCACAAGGTGCTGCTCGAATGCGTTGCGAACTTCGGGGTCTGGCTTCACGAGCAGGACGACGGGTTCAAGGACTCCATGCTCCCCGCGGCTGGGGAAGACGAGGAGGAGGCCGCTGGCACGAGGGGAGGCTGGCCCAGATCCCTGGCCTGTGAGTAGGCATGCGTTCTTCGAGTACGGAGTGGAGAATGATACCTGCTCGTCGATGTTCTGCAAATCGTGTTACGATTTTCCAACCTACTATTGTGTGATAGCGCCGTGTGGGCGATGGCCAGAGTGATGGATGCCCCCAGGCCGACTGCAGGTGTGACAGACCAGCCCGAGCGCCGATTGGAAAGGGGTTAATTCTCAGGCTGGTGCGGTATTTGATCTTCGGTTGTCTTCATATGCAAATCCTGTCGTCTGGTCAGGTCCGTGTCGCGGCAGGCGTGCCCCTGTCTAGGGCCCCAGGCAGTAGTGAGTCCTTCGCCCTGGGGTGCCTCTGCGTTGGGCCGTCCGGCTTGTCCTAAACCCTAAACCCTAACCCTTAACCCTAAACCCTAAACCCTAAACCCTAAACCCTGCTGGACGGCAGCTCGAGCGTGCGGCGGTGCTCATGTTCATCCATTGCGCGGTTTGCCTCTAATTTGCCTCGAAGGCTTGCCCTCTTAAGGGCAGCGAAGCGATGGAGGGGGAGAGCCTCCCTGGGCCAGGGGGCGGCGTCGCGGGGCAGAAGATGGCGTCCTGCGGCCGCCCGAACAAAATGATCCCTCCTCTCTCGTCCTTGTCCTGCCTCGTCCTCCTTCCTCCTCCTCCCCCTCCTCCTTGCTCTGCGCACGCAGGCACGCACTTGACTGCCCCCTCGGCTTCACGAGTGAGTGAGGCCAGGGAGGCTCTCCCTCTCCGTCGCCGACCTCGTGTGCGAAGGCCTCGCCCCGCTCCGTCCTGTGTGCTCCCTCCCTTGCATGCTGGCCGACTCGCGACGACGGTGCCCCCGTTGCGTGGCCCCGCCCGCCCGCGCCGGCGACCCCCTGCCCAGCCGCCGGCGAGAAGTGTGCGAAGGCCTCGCGAGGGCGAGCACGGGCCTGACTCGCAAGTTTAGACATTGACACCAACACCCACTGTAGGTGGTGTGCCTCCACCGAGGGAAGAAGACCCCGATCTCGGCGGTGGTGGCAATACTCTAGCTTCCAGGGTGATCGAACTACTACCACCAGCGCCAACATCTAGGATCACTTCTTCCTGTGGAGGCAGCCCCCTGTGTTGGTGTTGGTGCCCATTTCCAGGCCTCCAACTGCCGCAGGCCCCGCGCCCCCCGCCGCGGTCCGCGGACGGGGCCGCCCGGCGCCACGGTGTCCACGGACGCCTCGCCGGGAGAGCCGCCCCCCGCAGAGCGGACGGCTGCGGGCGCCGCCGTGCTGGAGCTGGCCCTTCGGGCTGGGGGGTCCGTGGCCC
>CAUYUJ010006471.1:40000-42500 GCA_963575745.1 Prorocentrum cordatum
CTACGGCTACGACTACTACGACTACGACTACGACTACTACCACTAGTAGTAGTAGTAGTAGTAGCAGCAGTTGTAGTAGTACTAGGAGTAGAAGTAGTGGTGGTAGTAGTAATCGCAGTCCTGCTGCTACTACTACTACTACTACTGCTACTACGATTACTATTATCACTTCCACCATTACTACATTAATTCGTACTACTGCTGCTACGACTGCTGCCAATACCGCGAGTACTACTACTACTAGTACTACTACTACGACTACTACTACTACTACTACTACTGCTACTACTACTACTACTACTACTACTACTACTATTGCTACTACTACTACTACTACTACTACTACTACTATTACTACTTCTCTCACTACTACTACCACTACAACTAACACGACGACGACTTGTACTACTACGACTTCTACTACGACTACCACTCTTCCTATTACTGCTAGTATCATTATCACTACTACTACTACTACTACTACTACTACTACTACTACTACTACTACTACTACTACTACTACTACGACTACTACTACTACACTACTACGAGTGCTACTGCTACCGTTTCAGTTGCCTGCTACTAGTACTACCACACTACTGAGACTACTACTGCTACTACTAACACCACTACTGTTGCTGCTGCTACTGCTGCTTCTACTACTACTACTACTACTACTACTATTACTACTATTACTACTACTACTACTACTACTACTAACTACTACTACTACTACGACTACTACTTCAACTTCTACTACTACTACTACTACGACTACTACTACTACTACTACTACGACTACTACTACTACTACTACTACTACCACTACTGCTACTACTACCACTGCTACTGCTTCTACTACGGCTATTAGTATCATTTTGGTACTATGACTTCGTTTCTGCTACGGTTACTACTACTACTACTACTACTACTACTACTACTACTACCCCTCCGGCTACTACTACTACTACTACTACTACTATTACTACTACTACTACTACTACTACTACTACTACGACTACTACTTCTACTACTACTACTACTACGACGACTACAACTACTACTACTACGACTACTACTGCTACTACCTTTACTGCTACGGCGATTACGACTACCACTACTATTGCTACTTGCTCTACGACTACGATCACCATTGCTACTACTACTACTACTACTACCACTACTACCACTACTACCACTACCACTACTACCACTACCACTACTACTACTACTACTACTACTACTACTACTACGACTACTACGACTACTACTACTACTATTATCACTATTACTGCTACTACTACTACTACTACTACTACTACTACTACTACTACTACTTCCACGATCGTTACTACCATTACGGCGACGACAACGACTACTTTACTCTTACTCTTGCAACATGTACTACTATTACTACTACTACTACTACTACTACTACTACTACTACTACTACTACTACTACTACTACTCCTACTACTGCCATTGCTACTACCACTACTACTTCTTCTTCTTCTCCCACGACTATTACCACGACTACACCTATTATTATCCCTACTGCTACTACTACTACGACCACTACTACTACTAATACGAGTACTAACATTAGTACTATTACTACGACTACTACTACTACTACTACTGCTACTGCTACTACTACTACTACTACTACTACGACTACTACTTCCACTTCCACTACTACTACAAGTACTACTGCTACCACTACGACTACTACTACTACTACTACTACTACTACTACTACTACTACTGCTACTGCTACTGCTACTCCTACTACTATTTGTGTTACCACGACTACTACTAACACCACCACCAGCACCACTCTTACGCCTATTGCTTCTACGGCTGCTACTATTACGAGTTCTACTTCCACTCTTTGTGGGGGTCTACTACTACTACCACTACTATTTCTACGACTGCTACTCCTTATCACTACTACGATTACTACTACTACTACTACTACTGCTACTACTACTACTACTACTACCACTACTACTACTACTACTACTACTACTACTAGTACTACTACCACTACCACTACTACTACTACTACCACTACTACTACTACTACTACTACTACTACTACTACTACTACTACTACTACTACTACTACTACTATTGCTACGACCACTACTACTACGTTTACCACTACGACTACTACTACTACTACTACTACTGCTGCTACTGCTACTGCTACTACTACTACTACTACTACTACTACTGCTACTGCTACTGCTACTGCCACTACTTCTACGACGACAACGGCGACGACGACTACTACCACCACCATTACTACTACTACTACGACTACTTCTGATACTACGACGACTACTACTACTACTACTGCTACTACCACTACTACTACTACTACTACAACTACTACTACTACTGCGACTACTACTAACTATTACTACTACTACTACTACTACCACTACTACTACTACTACTACTACGACTACTACATCTTACGACCACGATTACGACT
>CAUYUJ010006472.1:0-53374 GCA_963575745.1 Prorocentrum cordatum
ACACACGCACACACACGCACACACACACACACGCACACACACACACACATACATACATACATATATATATATATATATATATGTATATATCTGTATATATATATAAAACCTACAAGTACATATTACGCCGCTACAGAAGCTCGTCATGTTTGATGGGAGCGTCAAGATGATGCAGGTTTCGTCTGTTATTTCTGCGCGAGCGGGCGGGCGAAGGCTGACCCCTGTCCCGATCGCGCCAAGCTGCCCCCCTTTCACCCCTAGAATCCTAGCGGGCTGGGTCAATAGCGGTCGGATCAAAGATCCAGGCTTTCTAAATCTGTGATTTAAAACGGGATAGTTTGACATCCGGACGTAAAAAAACACACGGTTTTTGAAATCCCATTGGGCGGGATATTGCCTTGCCAACTCAAGATGATGAAATTCCAATTCAGGATGAAACTTTTGTAACGCTGATGCATATGTTCGGTCAGCCGGGGAGCGAAACCGGGGGCCAACAGCTGCGCTGGACCCCCATCCCTGGGGATCCGGCGTCGACCCACAACAAGTCGCGTGGACCTCCGAGAGTTTATGGCAAGCAGGTTTTCTTCTACGTTTCCGCTGTCTCCTCGTCCTCCTCCCGCTCCCCCTCCTCCTCCTCCTCCTCCTTCTCCTCTTCCTCTCCTCCTCCTCCTCCTCCTCCTCCTCCTCCTCCTCCTCCTCCTCCCCCTCCTCCTTATCCTCTTTCTCCCCCACCCGTGCTCCTGTCTCCTCCTTGCCGCAGAGGCTGGCGCTCTTCTGGATGTCCTGCACGCTGAACGGTGGGCTGTCGGGCATCGCCCAGCTGCGGGTTCGCCTCGGCAGGCCCCTCGCTCCTTTCCATTCGGGCAGTGCATCTGCTGACTGTTTCCCTTTTTTCCTTATCTTTCGCTCTCTCTCTCTCTCTCTCTCTTTCTCTCTCTTGCTCTCTCTATTCAATATCGATACGCTTGTATATATATATATATATATATATATATATGTGTATGTATCTGTCTATGTGTATGTAGCTCTACTTGTATATGCATATGTATATGTACATGTATATTTACATATGCAGAGTTATACATGTATGTATGTATGTATGTATGTATGTACGTATGTATGTATGTATGTATGTATGTGTGTATATATATATATGCATATGTGCATGTATGCACATGTGTGTATCTCCACGTATATGTATATATGCATACACGCATTATATTTATGTGTGTCTGCAATTTTGGGGCCTTCTTGGATGTACTCTTGGAGCGTTCTTGCGAATACTTTGGCAAATTCTTGACGCTTCGCGTATCCCCACCAGCTCCACCGTTGTGGCCCTTTTCCGCCTGTCCTGTTCGGTTGGCCTGTCGTTTGACTACTGACGGCGCGCAGCTGCCTGCGTCACTCGCGATCAAGAAAGTATCCCCACCAGCCCATCCAGAAACGATGCCCATGAGAGCTGACGGGGGGAGAGAGGAAGAGGCACGCATAGTGAAATAGCGAGGGAGGCCTGGGAGGCTCTGTGGCCATCTCGAGCCGTCTTGGAGCGGTCTTGGGGCCGTTTGGAGCATCTTGGGGGCCATCTTGAGCCAGCTTGGGCTATCTGAGCCATCTTGGAGGCCATCTTGGGCTTTCTAAGGCCGCTCGGAGGCCTCTTGGGGGCCTCCCGGGTGCCTCTAGGAGGCCTCTTAGGGGCGTCTTAGGGCGCTCTTTAGGCCCTCTTGGGGTTCTCTTGGGAACCCTGGGGGCCCTCTTGGGGCCATCTTGGAGGCTATCGATCAAACAAGGGGGTTTCTTTATCTCCGTCCCCCCTCTCGGGGGTCACGGTCCTCGTGAGGGGTTGGAAAGAATGCCCCTCCCAGGGGCCGAAAAAGGACGCTCCAACTCGTCGCGACCCCCTCTCAAAACCTCAGGGAGGGGAGGGGGAGGACTCCCCCCCCGAAGGGAAGAGGAGTTGTGGAAGAGGAAAGAGACCCTCGTTAGACCACCTGCCGCCCAAAGGGCTGGCGGGATTCGCAGAGCGCTGCACTCCGACGTGGAGCCCGAACAGTCCGAGAATGTGGGGCCCCAGCCCCTGGAGCATTTATGACACAGGGTTCAGGACAGAGAACAAACGAGTGCTTGGGGAGCACTCTTCTCGCGCCTGGCGACGCGGTGGCGGATGTGTATGTGCGTTTGCATTTGCATTTGCATTTGTATAGGTATTTGTAGTTGTATTTGCATGTGTGTTTGCATTCGTATTTGTGTTTGTATTTGATTGTATGTATGTGTGTCTGTATTTATGTATGTATATATGTATGTATGCAGATGTATATAAGTACACACCTATATACCCATACATTCTGCAACATAGGTTGTAATCGATGTGGTGCACCCCCATGTGGTGAACTATATTTGGTGCGACATGGTATAGTTGAAGTGGTGGAATATGTGTTTTGCAAACCATGTGGTGCCATGTATGCTGAGCAAGCTATGTGGACCAACATCAGTGGTACAATCGATGTGGTGCAATCTACGCTGTGCAGACATGCTGTGCAATCCATGATGTGCCGCATCCGCTGTGCAATCTATGGTGCGCAGTGCATGCGCACATCGACACAGCCAGTTGCATATACGTGCACGTAAATGTGCTGTGCAATCCAATCTATGCTGTGCAACCTATTTGTTTGCAATCTATGTGGTGCGATCCATGCTGTGCAGTCCTTGTTGCGGCAGCGAGGCGGCGACGGGGCGGCGACGGCGGCCGCGCAGCCGCCAGACCGAGGGCACGGCCCAGACTCGGGGCGGCGACGGGCGGCCACGGGGCGGCGACGGCGGTCAAGGTGCAAGCGCTGCTCTGGGAATGCATATCTGTACATACGCACAGATGTCCACACGCGTTGTTGTGAATTGTGGCTGCTTCTTCTCTATTGTCGTGCAGTCTCTTCTCTGCTATCTGCCATACTATGCTTTCAAGCGTCATCTCTACTCTTTTCCCCTCCGCCCTTCTACAGTTTTTTGTGTATGCACTCTGGTCCCGACTTTCTCTCTCTCTCTCTTTCTCTCCCGCGTTCCCTATGTTTTTCCTCTCTCTCTTGCTCTCTCTTCTCTCTCTCTCTCTCTCTTCTCATACCTCGAGGCAGGGTCTAGGGGCTTCTTGGGACTCTTTGGGTTCTTCGAGATGCTGCGGCGAAGGGGAGGCGGAGCAGGAGGAGGACAACTGATAGGTAGAAAGGACGGGAGAAGGAGGAAAAGGAGGAGAATCAGTTTGAGGATGAGAATGAGGATGAGGATGATGATGATGATGATGATGATGATGATGATGATGATGATGATGATGATGATGATGATGATGATGATGATGCTGATGATGCTGATGCTGCTGATGACGATGCTGATGAACATGATGATGATGAGGAGAAGGAGGAGGATGAGGATGAGGATGAGGAGGAGGAGGAGGAAGAGGAGGGGGATGAGGAGGAGGAAGAGGAGGAGGATGAGGAGGAGGATGAAGGGAGGAGGAAGGGAGGAGGAAAGATGAGGAGGGAGGACGGAGAAAGAGAGAAAGAGAGAGGGCATATGAGGCAGGGGGAGGGAGGATAAGGGGAACTATCGAAGACGACTGCGGCGAATCATCATGGCCCCCGGCCTTTCTGGAAATGCAGATGTGGTTAAAGGATGTGCCAAGGCTTGGCCAAGCCAACCGCTTTTGAAACCCCCTTTGGGGAACACTTCGAGTCGTTACTGCCGCTTCCCCTGCCTGTATTTTGCACGAGTCAGCGCGCGCGTTATTCGTTTGTTAGAATCGAACGGTTCTGTGGCAGATAGTTGGTTATCGGCCGAACTGATGGCTCAAAGCCAACACGATGACAAACGTCATGAAACAAACCATGGCGTTTCCAGACACGGAAGCAATACCACGACAACCAGTATCAAAATCACGGCGCTTCATTTCGTGTTTCCCAACCCCGCCAGACTCAACATCCGGTAGAGGGAAACAATTAGTGAATACCCCCCATGCCCCCCAAACTCAAGGTTGGCACGCGCGGGGGTCTGCGGTCGAGGTGCAACTCATCAGACCCACGGCCAACTTTGAACATTGGGGGGAGGGGGAGGCGTTCACAGATGAATGTGGCATGAGTGTTCGCTATTTTTTTCCGAGGCCTGTCTGGACGCAAGAGGATCTGCCCGGCTCGCCTTTACCTTCGCAGTCGGACTTGTGTAGACTGAGAACGAGGGCGGCGTCAGGCGACCGGCGACCTCCTCGACCTGGGGAGGGTCAGGAGGGAAAAAACACACAGACACAATGAAGCGTCGATTCCCAAGAGAAGATGGGAAAATATGGGAAGTGGGGGGGAAGACAAAATCCCAAAACATATGCGAAAATATGCGGAATCCTTTTATTTGTGTGTATTTATTTGTGTGTCCTTGGGCCCCTTCAGAGGGGGTAAGCGGTCGAACTGAAGAAGAACACTTTCAGTTTGCAGGTCGACCGGCCTCGTCAGGCGAGGGGCCCCGGGTCGTGTCTTCGCCAGCAGGCGATTGAATGCGGAGTAGACTTGCCGGGGTACCTTCAACGTCGACGCCGAGGCACTCGAACCCTTTGGCACCCACGTCTCGGCTGCCGCGGGGAGGCCCCATCAGATGTTCTGTCTCTTCTCGCCTCTGAAGCGGCTCCCGAGTCACTCGAGACAGCTCAGAGCCGCCTGGGCGGAACGCCCGACGCGTCGGGAAGCAGTCCCCCAGAGATGGCACCGAAGAAGTGGCCTGTCTTCCCGGACGCGGTGAGGGATGGCTCCTCGCCGTGACGCGTCGAGGAGGGCCCGGGAGGGAACACCATGGGAGTGACGGGGTCGGGGGGGGCGAAGAGGTTCCGCCCCGTGCCCGCGCAGTCTCCGGCGCCTGTTCTTCACGCCGCAGGCGCCGGTGAGAAGGTGGATCGGTGACGGACATCCCTGGTGCGCGCGCTGGCGCCAGGGGGCTCTGCCGCTGGGCCATCGCTTCGGCCCGCCAGTGCCGTCGGATGCGATCAAAAACAGCGGAGGGGCGAAGAGAGCGCGCACGGAGGGCCCGCGAGGCGCGAGTGGCAGCCGAGGACCGGGAGAAGCGCCTCGTGGCCCAGGAAGTCGAGAAGAGAGGGAGAAGGTGGCGCTGAGAGCGCGGCAGGCTGGAGAGAGAGCTCGCGTCGCAGAAGGGGCCAGTTCTGAGGAGTCGAGAAGTAGCGATGGCAGAGACGCGCGAGGAGGCCGAGAGGAGAGCTCTTGCTGGGGTGATTTTCAAAGCCTGAAAGGCGGGCGTGATGGCGTTGGAAGCGGGTCGTGATGAAAAGGTAGAGTCAGAGCAGAGCACTGTCCAGGCGTTGCGGGCCAGTCTGCTTCGAGCTGAGAGTGGGGTGGCCGCCGTGCAGGTGCCGGCGACCGATGCCCTCGCCCAGCGACGACCGTGGCGACCGCCGCCGCTTGTGGTGGCGTCGCAACGGGGACAGGCAATGGAAAGACGATTCGGTGCGGCGCGTACAACCTGTTGCAATGTGACGATTGCGTCGGCTGCCAGAACCCCGTTGTGCAGACCGCAGCGATGCGATAGTTCGCTGGCGTCCGAGGTGCCGCGAGAAAAACGCGTCGGCTGCCGAGAAGGCGCTCGGAGAGGCAGGCGAGGTCGATGAGGCGCGACACAGACGGCAGAATGGACAGTCGGATCCCCCCCGCGCGGAATGGCAGGCGCAGCGCTGGCAGAGTCGTGACGGGCGAGTCGAATCGCTGCGTCGCGCTCATCGTGCAATGAGTGCAAACGCTGAAGCACAGACGCGCCTGATCGTGGAAGCGGGCGCCAAAGCCGAAGAGGGGGCATGGCGTCGTCGCGCGGAGCTCGTCGAGGGGGCCGAGAGGCTGGAAGAGGATGTTCGTGTCCGAGAGGCGGAAGGGGGGGGGATTTGCTGACCGCCGACATCGGGCCCATGGAAGAACAGACCGAGCGATTGGAAGAGATGGCCGAGGCCGCTGCCGCGCAGGAAGCGGCTGAGGCGATCCCCGTTGATCTGGCGCTAGGGGGCGATCGCCAGGCCCCGCAATCTCTTGAAGACGCGCGCAGTTGGGATGCGACGGGCTTCCGCGAGCGGGCCCGAACCGGGTTCTCCCCGCGAGAGGGGGGGGGGGGATCTGGCGGCCCGGAGGCTGGCGGCCCCCAGCGGATGGGTGGGGGGGCAGAGGCGGCCCTGGCTTCGGGCGATGGCAAGTTGATATATATATATATATATAGAGATACAAGACTCTGAAGGCTCGCTACGCTTCGCCTTCGAATCTTGGTCCTTCTCCTTCTCCTTCGCCTCATCCTGCCCCTCCTCCTTCTCCTTCTCCCCTGCCCTCCGCCTCCTCGTTCGGCCCGGCTTGGCGGGGCCGAAACGGGCCGGGCCGGCGCGCGAGCCGGTCGAGCTGGCGCCGATCGGGCAAGGGTGGGCGGCGGCAGCGGCTGTAGCGACGACGACGACGACAACAACGACGACGACGACGACGACGGCAGCGGCGGCGGCGGCGACGACGACGACAGCGACGACGACGATGACGATGGCGGCGACGACGATGACGACGGTGGCGGCGGTGGCGGCGGTGGCGGCGACGACGACGACGGCGGCCTTTCCACCTGCGCGGCCTCCCCCATACGTCGTTGTCGTCGTCGTCGTCGGTCGTCGTGTGTCGTCGTCGCCGTCGTCGTCGCCGTTGTTTCGTTGCCGTCGTCGTCGTCGCCGATGTTTCGTTGTGATCGGCGTCGCTGGCCGGAAAGCTTCCTCCACGAACCTGGTGGCTGGCATTCCGGGGATTTGGGGCCATGACTGACGTGATTAATTTTCGCAGGTCGGAATGTATCAATCAAGGGGGCAATCGTTGGGCCCCGGGCCGTCGCGGGCTTGCACTTTCGGGCTTCGACGAAGTCCGGCGTGCGTCGAGAGACTATGGCCTAGACCGCTCACTTGGCACTGGGGCGGCGCCGCGCCGCGGCTGCCTTCTTCCCGATGGTCTTCGTCACGGGGCACTTGCTGGCGGGCTTCTTGGACGGGGCGACGCCGGCGGAGGGCTGCGACGTGAAAGATGAGGAAGCCGATGGCGCGACGGGCCGGGTGAAAGTCACGACGCTGCCGAGCTCAGAGGCCCACGTCTTCAGGGCGTTCTGGACCTTGGCGGGCACATTCGGCGCAATGGAAATTGCGAAGTTCAGCAACTCAGTGATGGTGTACGGCTCCGAGGTGTGCTTGGTGCCTGTGCGGGTCATAGACACGCGGTTAGTCAGCACCTTCGCCTGTGCACTCCATGCGGTCTGGTTTGGAGTGGCGGGGGCAGTCATGTCTGCGGAGACGAAGGCGTCGATGAGGATGTGCTTCGTGATGTCGCCGATGAAGCTGCATGCTTTGGCCGCGGCCGCGTCGGAGTTGCCGTGTGCGGCGGCCACCCAAGCCCAACTGCGACCCTGCGTGGGGTTCGCGGCGGCGGTGGGCGGCGTGAAGTTGGCATGCGTCTTGCACACGGCTGCCGGGGTGCTGGGAAGGCCCACTTGCTCCGTCGCGCGAGCCGACAGAGTGCTGAGGCCATGGCGGCTGGCCGGTTGCGTGGCCTTCAGGCTGGCACCGTCTGCAAAGGTCACGCGCGCGCCAGCGTTCCTCTTTCCGGGGATGTCGATCATCCCCAAGTTCACCGAGATGGTATACAATGAAGCCTGCTTCCGCGGACCTTGCGTCGGCGTGCTCTCCGGCGCCTTGGCGGTGTCCAGGAGCGCGTTCTTGATGGACTTCTTGGGAGCCATGGGAGGCGGCGGTCTGGCCAGGGGGGGCGCAAGCACGGGGCTGCCGAGGCGCGCCCGCAGCTCTGGATCTCTCGAGCCTCCGGCGGCGGCGGCACGCGGCGTGCATAATGACATGCTCGCGCGGTCCCGAAGGCCGAGACGACAACAGATGGGGGCCTAGAGGTTATCGCAGCTTGTGCGGGGAGCCCCGCGCAGCTTGCGCGGGGTTCTCGCAGCTGGGCCTGCTGGAGCGAACGAAGCAAAAGGGTTCCCGCAGCTTGCGTCGATAGCATGGTCGGGAACGCGTGCATCCCAAGAGGGCCTGGCGGAAGTACCTCGGGGGCAGTAGTCAGATCTCAAGGGGGAGGCCAGAGGCAACTCATTACCTGAATTGGAGAGGAGGTCGGAGCCGAACAGGGAGGGTCCCAGAGATTGCGTCGATGGTCTGCGCATGAACCTCCTGGGCCACGACGGAGCCAGATGGGTTCCCAAAGCTTGCGTCTGTCGGGCTCGGGCGAACGAAACAATTGGGTTCCCACAGCTTGCGTCGAGAGCATGGCTGGGAAAGCGTAGATCCGAAGAGCCCCGCGGGGTTTCCTTGAGGCAGTAGGCAGATCTGGAAGGGAAGCCGGGGCGCCGCATTACCCGAAGGGGGGGGGTCGGAACCGAACAGAGGGTGTTCCCACGCCCTGCGTCGGAGGCCAGCGCGCGGGCCGCGGGGTTCTTGGGCTCCGAAGGTTTCCACGGACTTGCATATATGGCTAGTGCGGGGGGGTTGGCAGGCCGCCCGAGACTGGAACGCGTTCGGGGAACCCGTGCTGGCCGAAAGGCGTGTGTCTGAGCTCGGCCGAGTGGGCGGGGAGGTGGGCCGGGGGGGGGGGCGCATTTTCCTGCGAGGCGCGGGCGCGTCATCTGCGAGAGTAAGCCGGAGCCCGAGCAGCGGGCCGTCGCTTCACCACCGCGTGTCCTGCAGGGCTGGGGTGCAAGAGCAGCTCTGGCCAAACAATGTTTTTGGTCAGGGCGTGTCCTGCTGGAGAACACCGTTCTGAAGCGGATAGAATGCGAATGTTCTCTCGATGCTGCGCCCTGCTGAGCGCGACGTAGAGATGTCCATGAGCAAAAGGGCTGCGCCTCAAATCGACGACGCACTTGGTCAACGTGCTGCCTTGGGCACCATTCAAAGTAGAAGCGTATCCAGGGCGGAGGGGGTACTGCCGCCTGACGATTGTGGTAGCGCCCTTGGCCAAATGCCACCGAAAGCAAATGCGGGGCAACGGGAACGTCCGTCCGTCCAGAGTTTCGACGTCGACGTGGTGTTCGTGGACGGCGGCGAGGGTGACCTGAGTGCGGTTCATCAATCGGTCGTCCGGACTGAAGTTGCGCATGATCTCATAAAGGGCGCCTACCACCAAACGCAGGCGATGCGGGGACACGCCGTTTTCCGTTTGCACGTTGAGGAACTCGGGCGTCACGTGCGGTTCGATGAAGGCGTCGGCGCGGTCGATCTCGATTGTGTCAGCACTGAACCGATGGAATTCTGGGCGTCGGTACGTCTGCGTGAGGACGTCAAGTATGGACTCGTTGAAGGCGTCCACGGCGTCGTTCGTGACGGCCAAGATCTTGCTTGAGGCGCGCGCGCGGGCGTCGTTGGGGTTGGGGAAGCAGAAGTCGATGGCTCCGCGGGGGTCGAGCAGGGCAGGACACAAACGCAAGTCCACGTAGCCGGGAACGCCATCAAGGGAGTGCGTAGCGGGCGCGGTGCCGTCACCGATGGTCTCCAGCCACGTGGCGTAATGTGCATCTTTCTTCTGGCGGTGCTTGGTGGTCAAGGCGTACAGGTCGAAGGAGTCCCATGTAGTAGAAGAGCGGACGCCCATGGCGACGGTGTCTCGTCGGGACGCGTGCTTGAGTACCGGAGGGATTTGTCGGAAGTCGCCGTAACACACGATTGTCTTGGGTGCGTTATCGTCGCCGTGCGCTTGGCGGAGTGCGTCAAGAAATCGAACGGCAGCTTCCCAGGCAGTGCGTTTGGCGCAAGGCCATTCGTCCCACTGGATGACGGAAGCGCGAGCGAGGCGCACGGCCTCTGAAGCGCGCAGCCCGAGCGTGCAAGTCAGCGGGTCGTCGTCAGAGATGGGAATCTTGAAAGTCGAATGAGCAGTAGCGCCGGCTGGGAGAAGCAAGGCCGCCTGGCCTGTGGTGGCGACGTTCACGCAAGATTTGCCACAATGTTCCGTGTATTGGTGGAGGTATTTGGCTATGGTGGACTTCCCTGTGCCCGCGGCGCCGTGGACGAAGATGAGCTTTGACTGTTGAGCGTCAATGCTGGCCACAATCGCGGTCGCGGCCGCGTGCTGCTGCTGCGGGCCCTTCCGCAGGAGTGCGCGCAAGCTTTGATAGTCAAGCGCGCGGGGCGCCGACGTGCGGCGGGGCGCGCCAGGAGGCAGGCGTGTCCGGGCGGATGACGGTGCAGGGGGGCCTGCAGTTAAGAAGGCGAGCGCGTCGGGCCGGTCCTGCGCCGCCGCGGCCACGCGCAAAGAGCGCTGCAATTCCTCCCGGGCCGTGGGAAGAGCAAGCCCCCGGTCCAGGAAGTCCTTGAGCATGGGCTTCTCGAACGCGTTGTGGAGCGTGACGGGGGTCGCGTCGAGGTCGAGGAGAACGATGAACGCGAACCGTAGCTGGTGCGCAGTGTAGCGCAGGGCGACGAGCTCCTGAAGGACGCGGGAGGCTTCGTCGTCTTTTGCGAACATGCCTGTTGCGAGCATGGCCCCTTCGCAGGTGGGGTATTTGCGGCCGTGGTGGCAAAGGCAATCGTCGAAGCTCTTCTTGGGGAAATGCAGGAGCATCTGTCTCAGGTAGAAGACTTCTTTTTGGCGGGGGTATTTCATCTCCAGTCTGCACGCGGGCGGCTCGCCGCGGGTTCGGACGTAGACGTTGTTTCGGCGACCGCCAGGCGCCATGTCGACGCAGGGTCGGACAGCCACGTCCTTGGGGATGCGGTGCCACCGTTGGGACAGAACTGGCCATTCGCTCTCAGGCGGCACGGTGAGGTGAATGCCGAACGTCTCCGGGAAGAAGCATTTGAAGCTCGCAGGGCAAACCTTGCCGACAATGAAACGCTCGAAATATTCGTGGTACTTGCAGCTCAGGAACGGTTCGTGCATGGGGCGGTAGAGGTATCGCTGGAGCTGCGACGTGCTCTGGTCCAGCGCGTCAGCTTCGAAGCCCTCGGAGAACGCCACCCAGTTCTCACCGGGCAGGTGGACGGGCAAGCATAAAACCGTCGGGACGCGGTCGTAGGTGGTGTAACCGAAGATTCTCCATGCACACTCGGTGGCCACGAGGTATCGTCCGCGGAGCCAATCAGTAATTTCGTCCACGGGCTGGTCGTCGGACCCGATAGTGTACAACGTGTGGTCTGGCCCCTTGAAGAGGTATTTGAACGGGTACTCGAACAAATTCACAGACCCGGCGAACTTGACATTCGCATGGCCGTCCCACTTCAGCAACACCCGAGGAGAGTACTCGACGACGAGCCGGTTGCAGCAGACGTTGCGGCGGCCGTAACCGGGGCCATTGGACTGGCAGTTCGGGCAAGTACCTTTGCACGGGCGCCGGCGATGATGCGGGTAGCCTCGCGCGTCGATCTCGGTGGAGTCCAGGAACGGCCACGGACAGCCTTTGATGCATTCCTGATCGGGGTCGTGGGGGTGGCAGGCAGAAGTGCGCCGATGAATCATGTGACGAAGAACGCAGTCACGCAGTGGTCCTGGTTCTGCAGGGACCTCGCACGAAATCAGCGCGTCAATCTCTTCTGCGCTGGACGGTGGGTTCTCCACGGCAAGGGCGATATGCGCGTGAGGCAACCCGCGCATCTGGTATTCTATCACGCGGATGATGCACCGTCGGCGTCCGCAGAAATCGGTTTTCAAGAACGCGATCATGTCCAGGAGTCTTGCGTGGAAGACTCGTACCACAACGTCCGGTCGGTCAGCAGCCGATTGTCCTGGCAGAAGGGCGGCCTGTATCTCGGGCCAATACGGATTGCATGTGAGCGTGATGAAAAACGTGGGGGGTCCTTTCCGGCGAGCGAGTTCCAAGCAATCAATGCGAAGTCGTCAAAGGTGGCGAGGGGAACCGGGGACGCTGGAAGGGCGAACCACCCGGACGCCCACGGCAGGTTGACCAGAATTGTTGGCCAAAGTCTCGCAGAGCTCACGCTGGGACGCTCGCATCGTCGGTTGTTCTCGGCGAAGTAAGCTGAGGCGTTCGTCCTCCATCCGGCAGTACATGTTGACGAGCCATTCGTTGAGTAGTCGTCCGCGCGCGCGCATGTGACTGAGGCGAAGCAGGCACTGCCGGTACCACCACATCTGACTGATGTGGACGTCGTTGACTACTGCATCTGGGCTCAAGCCGCGTCCTCCACCGGGGAACCACAATGGATAAGACAACGGCTCGTAGAAGGGGTGCAGTGGGTGCAGGTATCGAGGTGTGCTCGTGGAGTGCAGCCGGAATGTCACAGTGCGTGGTTCCGCTCGACCATCGCTGTGGGCGTCGACGATGGCGGCGAGCTCATTGATGCCAGGGTCCCATTTGAGGTGGACAGCTGCGTCGGGGCCCGGGCGGCTGACCGCGCCGAGGCGCTTGATCTCGGTCATGAATGGGTTGATGGGCAGGATGGCACGTTCAAGCTGCCGGAGTAGTTTGGTATCGAGCTGTAGTGTGGCAGCCTGTCGGGCGCGTTCTTGAGGGTCCACGACGAGGTACCGTACTGCGGTGGAGTCTTGCGCTGAGAGTAGGCGTCGGTACATGGCGCCATGTATGCGTAAGTTGGAAGGGCGCAAATAGTTTCCGAACCGTAGCTCCTTGGTGGGACCGGCGCTTTGAATCTCGTGTACTGCCAAAACGAATAAATTGTTATAGCGGCGGCTGACAGCTGTGAAGCCCGTGAGGCGGGGTGTGTCCGTAGCGGCGTCGTTGATGGGATGTCCTTTTGCGTCGGTGGCAGGCCGCGTGGATTGATGCACGCGGAGAAGAGCAGGGGAAGGCAAGGGGAAGAAGACGGTGAAGGGAACTGCCCATTTACCGTTATTGCAGCATAATGTGAACGGCTCGCAAGGGAAGAGCCGTGCTGAACAGTGCGGGCAAATGCGGGCCATGTCGCCTACTACGAAGGGTTTGTCGTCATAAGTTGGGCGTCCGTTCGTGGCGCACTCCCGGCAAACTCCTCCTGGATATCGTTGGTGGTGGGCGAGCGTGTCACTGGGCACAGTGAGGCCGCATTGGGCGCAGGTGGTCTCCAGGCGGGAGCGGGTCTGGCCAGACGCTTGGGGAGCACTAGCTGTGCAAGTGCGGCATGCTCGAGTCGGTCGGTAGATCTGGTACTGGCTGAAGCTCTCACGCGGAAGGTCGAGGCCACAGCGGGAGCAATGCAGCTCGGCAGCGCTGGGTCGGCCACGGCCAGCGGGTCGTTTGTGCACTTGAGAGGGTTGGCCGTCGTCGCCAGCACAACGCGTGTAGCGTGTGCGACGGCACTGCAGACTTGTGAGAAACGCAGTTGCAGAGCCAGGGAGGAGCCATGCCCCGCCAGCAACCTTCCGCAACCCAGAGAACATGGTACCGTCTGGGCCCAGACGGCTACGGAGGAAAGATGATGCCTCGGGGAAGAAAGACGCTGAGTCCAACGACAGCGTGGCATGGTGATCAGGGTCGCCTGACACATTCCAACGCGCGGAGAAGGGGCAATTCTTCGGACGGTGGGGCCCCTCTTGAGCCTTGGAGAAGTCCGTGGGTTCCCAGTGTGTTGGCTGTGGGTTGGGTGCGTAGTGTCTGTGTGTGCGTAGGTGTTTGTGCGAGGTGTGCGGGCGGATCATGGGCGGATCGTCCGAAGGGGGATCTGGTGGCTGGCAGTCCGGTGTATGTGCGCGTGTGCGTGCATTGTGCCTGTGTGTATGTGATGGAGCGTAGGTGGTTGTGCGAGATGTGCGCGCGGATCACGCGCGGATCGCCCGCAGGGGGACCTAGTGGCTGGCACTCCGGTGTGAGTGCGCGTATGTGTGGTACGGTGCCTGTGCGTGCGTGCTCGTGGGTGTGTATGTGGTGACCTGTGCGTGTGAGGGTATGTGTGGTTGTGGATGAGGGGCGTGTGAGTGTGCTATGGGTGTGTGGGTGTGTGTGCGTGCATGTGGGTGTGCGTATGTGTATGCTTGTATGTGAGTGGCTTTTGTCTACAGGCGACTGTGCATGGGCTGTGGAGGGGCAATTCTTCGGACGGTGGGGCCCCTCTTGAACCTTGGAGAAGTCCGTGGGTTCCCAGTGTGTTGGCTGTGGGTTGGGTGCGTAGTGTCTGTGTGTGCGTAGGTGTTTGTGCGAGGTGTGCGGGCGGATCATGGGCGGATCGTCCGAAGGGGGACCTGGTGGCTGGCAGTCCGGTGTATGTGCGCGTGTGTGTGCATTGTGCCTGTGTGTATGTGATGGGGCGTAGGTGGTTGTGCGAGATGTGCGCGCGGATCACGCGCGGATCGCCCGCAGGGGGACCTGGTGGCTGGCACTCCGGTGTGAGTGCGCGTATGTGTGGTATGGTGCCTGTGCGTGCGTGCTCGTGGGTGTGTATGTGGTGACCTGTGCGTGTGAGGGTATGTGTGGTTGTGGATGAGGGGCGTGTGAGTGTGCTATGGGTGTGTGGGTGTGTGTGCGTGCATGTGGGTGTGCGTATGTGTATGCTTGTATGTGAGTGGCTTTTGTCTACAGGCGACCGTGCATGGGCTGTGGAGGGGCAATTCTTCGGACGGTGGGGACCCCCTTGAACCTTGGAGAAGTCCGTGGGTTCCCAGTGTGTTGGCTGTGGGTTGTGTGCGTAGTGTCTGTGTGTGTGCGTAGGTGTTTGTGCGAGGTGCGCGGGCGGATCATGGGCGGATCGTCCGAAGGGGGACCTGGTGGCTGGCAGTCCGGTGTATGTGCGCGTGTGTGTGCATTGTGCCTGTGTGTATGTGATGGCGCGTAGGTGGTTGTGCGAGATGTGCGCGCGGATCACGCGCGGATCGCTTGCAGGGGGACCTGGTGGCTGGCACTCCGCTGTGAGTGCGCGTGTGTGTGATTGTGCCTGTGTGTGCGTGCTCGTGGGTGTGTATGTGGTGACCTGTGCGTGTGAGGGTATGTGTGGTTGTGGATGAGGGGCGTGTGAGTGTGCTAGGGGTGTGTGGGTGTGTGTGTGTGTGTGTGTGCGTGCATGTGGGTGTGCGTATGTGTATGCTTGTATGTGATCGGCTTTTGTCTACAGGCCACCGTGCCTGGGCTGTGGAGGGGCAAGCCCGTACCCCCATTACCCACCACGTGTAGTTGGTGCTCTGTTCGATCATCGTGCCCGGGCTTGACTGCCATGACGGAGAAGATCGCAGGACAACCTGGTGGCTGGCATTCCTGGTGTCATGGGGGGAGGGTACGGTACGAAGGGAGGGGATAAATGCATAGAAGTAGGAGGACTGATGCTCCGCGGACCTGCCTTTTTGGAAACGCCGATGTGGCGGAGAGATGGGGTAGAGCGTGGCCAAGGTACCTGACCATGAGTTCTCCGAGTCGGTTTGGAAAGCCTTCGGGGATCATGTGGGGGAGAATGAGCACGAAGAGAAGAGGAAGAGGAATATGGAGAGTAGTGGGAGGCTCTAAGGAGCGTCTTGGGGCACTCTTGGGGTTTCTTGCGAGCTTCCTGGAGGCGTCTTGGAGGCGTTTTGGGGGGCTTTCCTGGGCCAGCTGGGGGCCTTCGGGGGCTTCTTGGGGGCCTCTTTGGCCGTCTTAGGGCTTTCCTGGCCCGTCTGACGCCGTCGGAAGCCGTCTTGGAGGCCACTCTGAACCGACTTGGGGCCCTCTTGGGGCGCCTCAGGGCCGTCTTGGAGGCCATCTTGGGCGTCTTGGAGGCCTCTTGGGCCGTCTTGGGGCCCTCTTGGGGCCTTCTTGGGGGCCTCTTGGGCCGTCATGGGACCATCTTGGAGGGCTCTTGGGGCGCTCTTGGGGGCCTCTTGGGCCGTCTTCGGCCGTCGGAGAGCTGAAAAAAAAAACATGCCAAAATCCTTCAAAAAACCTAAGGAAAATCGATGATTTTAGCCTCTTCGGGCCTCCCTGGAGGGCGTCTTGGAGGGCTCTTGGGCCCTCTTGGAGGCTTCTTTGGAGCCTTTGGGGCCGTCTTAGACCATCTTGAGGCTATGCTCGGCCGTCTTGGAGGCCATCTTGGCCTCTTGGAGGCCATCTTGGCCGTCGTGGAGGCACTTGTGGGGTGTCTGGAAGGTCCGAGGGATGCTTTGGAGGACTCTTTCCAGGTCTCCGCCGCTGCCCCGGGAGGGCCTGGAATTATCTGATGCCCATCTCTGTCGGGTTTTTCCGTGTCATGTAATAAGGATAAGGAATATTTAGAGATAGGCCATCGCAGCGCAGCCTGGCAGGACTTGGGGGTTGCCCCGGTGAGCGTGGCGCCCTCCTGCGGGGCGGGCCCAGTGGTCGCGGACATGGTGGTTCTCTGGGGGGCGGCGCGGGGCCGCTTTGGAGGCGGGGGGCCGCTGGAGGGGGGGCCCTCCCGGAGGCGGTGGCCTGCCGGGGGGGCGCGGGTGCAGGGCATGTTGTTATTGAAGGGGCCCCAGGACACGCAAATAAATACACACTAATAAAAATATTCCCAATATTTTCCTATATTTTCCAATATTTCAACAAATATTTTCCAATATTTCCTAGTATTATCCAATATTTTCTGGGGTATCGAGGATTAATTGTGTCTGTTGTTATGCCAGCGGGGTGCTCCAGATTTCGTAATAAAAGGGAGGGGGTCTGGACCCTCCAAGACAAGCCATTTCAGACCTCCCCCGTGGGAGAACCCTCCAAAACATCGTCCCCAGACCCCCCAGGCCCTCCAAGATAGCCTGGAAGAGACCCCCCCCGAAATGAGACCCTCCTCCCTTTCTTACGAAATCTGGAGTAACGAAAGACCGCGGGGAAAGGTGGGTCAGAGTCGCCCTTGCTGTTCCCGGTGCGCCAAAATCGAGCTGTCGCGCTCGGAGTGGTCTTCCCGCCGATGGACTTCAAATTCACGTGCTGCCGGGCTGAGCCAGCACGTTCGGAGTGAGCTTCGCAGCCAGCAGGCGTGGTTGAGCTGAGCTCGCGTCCAACAGCAGGTGGGGTTGAACGCGAGGGCGGCGGAAAGATGATTTCGAGAGGGCCGGCTTGATTCTGGCGCGCATTTGAACATTGCAGGGCCAACAGTGTTGACAGGAATCTCATTCCGAGAATGCTGACCTGCGTTCGGCGCACATGGCGATGCCAGCGTTGTCGGCTGAAAGTTCACTCCGAGCGTGCTGGCTTCGATGCTTGTGCATTTCGCGCTGCCACCGTGGGAAATGAGTGCCAGCGTGGGCCCCAAACATTTGTTTCTCGCAGTCGTTATTTCCAAGCTATAGGGTGCGCCATGTTTGCGTTGTATGGGGCATCTAGAGCGCCACCGATAGAGCATCAAGGCGAACACACAGGAATCGCAGCACATGGGGCATCATAGAGCACCCATGGAGCACCAAACCGAGAATGAGAAATTGCAGCACATAAGGCATCATAGGGAACCAGCAATCAAGCATCACTTGTGGAAGACGGTGGTAGCAAATGGGACATCATAGAGCACTAGCCGTGGGGCACCACAGAGAGCAACAGGGCGAGAACCAGAGATCGCCACCACATGAGGCATCATAGTGCACCCATACAGGACACGCCGTACAGCACTAGGGTGAGAACGGGAAATCGCAGCAGTTGGGGCACCATTGAATACCAGTCATGAAACACCACGCATACAGCACCAAAGCGAGTTCAAGAAATCGCAGCAAATGAGGGCAACATAGAATACAGGCCACAGAAAACTACGCATTCAGCACCAGGGCGAGGACGAGAAATCGCAGCAAATTTCTTATATTCTGTTCCAGGCAAGGAAAAGCCTGTCAGTGCAAACACTGTTTTCTGGAATAATGACCGGACGCTTGCTCCCAGCGTGCTGGCTTGCGTCCAGCAGCAGGTGGGATCGGACGCAAAGTTGTCGGAAGGCTGGTTTCGAGCGTATCATCTTGCTTCCTGCGCACATTGCGTTGCCAGCGTTGTTGCCGCGAAGCTCGCTCCGAGCGCGCCAGTTCGCATCTAGCGCCGGTGGGCGTGGCCAGCGTTGCCGGCAGGAAGCTCATCCCGAGCGTTCTGGCTCTGTTTCCAGTGCGGGTCGCGTTGCCAGCGCTGTTGGTACGATTGCGCTCGTGCCGCGCAATTCACTCCCGATGAGCTGGCTTCTTCCTGGCGCGCTTCGCATCGAAAGCGAAGTCGGCAGGAAATCCCTGGCACGCTCGAGGCGTGCTAGCACGCTCGAAGCGTGCTAGCTTTCTCATTGTGCTCGAAGCGTGCTAGCTTGCTTATTGTGCGCTTTGCGTTGCCAGCGCTGATGCAAGGAGGCTCCAGGCGGTCAGCTCGCTCCAGCTCGCTCCCGGCGCACATCGTGCTGCCAGTGCTGCTGGCAGGGAGCTCGCTGCGAGCGTGCTGGCTCCTTTCGGGCGACACTTTGGGTCGCCGAGCGTTGATGCTACGTTGAGGCCTTCAGGCTCACGCCGAGCATGCTGGCTCGCTCCTGGCGGACCCCGCATCGAAAGCGAGGTCAGCGGAAAATGCATGTCGAGCGTGCCAGCTTGCTTTCTGTGTGATTCGCGTCGCCCGCGCTGCTGCAGAGAAGCTTTCTCCGAGCGCGCTTGGTCGCTGCTGGTGCATATCTCGTTATCCTGTCAGCGTGGGCTGGAGGAAGCTCACTCCGAGCGTTCGGGCTCGCTCCCGCGAGCATGATAGAGGTATCCTAGAACCGTGGGGCCGTGTGGGGCCTCGAAGGCCCTTCGGCGCCCTCCTTGCCCGCCAGCCAGCCGCCTGCCCATCCAGCCCAACCAACGCAGCCAGCCAAGCCAGCCAGCCTGCTAAACCGACCCAGCCCTGATTCAGGTGGCCTCGGACGCTTTCTAAATCTCCGCCCAGCCAACTTCTTCACCATCATGATCCAAGTTGCTTGTCTCCACGTCATGTACGTTGGCTGCGTAGTCCACAGGACATAATCAAACTTCTCAGGGCCATCGTTTTACCAGGGATCGTGGCCACTGCCGTCGTCACCTCCAGAGAGGCCCAAGATGGCACAATAAAGCTCACGAGAGCCTCAAGATGGCCCAAGATGGCGCCAAGACAGTCTAATAGAGCCCCTCCAAAGGCCCAAAGGCCTTCCGAAACAGGACCCGAAAGGCCCTCTAAAGGTTGACAAGAGGCTCACAAGAGGATCCAAAGACGGCCTAAGCGGGCCCCAAGACAGCCCCCAGACGGCCTTCCAGACATCCGATGCCTTGATTTTTGTAATGCGGGGTCTCGGCAAGTCCAAAATCCAGGGGTGGACCTAAACGGTGTTTTGGCGATTTCGTGGGCCGTTTTCGCTTCGATTTTGTTTTGCGTCAAAGGCGTATTGAAGACAACACGAGGGAGCACGAAAACAAAACGAAAACGAAAAACACCGTTTAGGTTCAGCCCTGTCCAAATCCTTTTCCCAGGGCCAGTTTCTTCTCCCGATCTCTCGCTCGGCGGTCCTGGGACCCGGCGGAGGCCCCCCCGAGGCCGAAAAGATGGTTCAGAATTGCCCGTCGTGTCTGTTCACGACGCGAGCACGTTTGGGTCAGAGGATCCTGGAGCGGTTCCGAAGGCTCCGAGATTGCCCCAACGGGGGCCCGGTGAGGCTGAAAGAAGCGCACGGTATGCCCCAAGAGAGGTCCAGAGCGGCGCTGAGAGAGGCCCAGGCGGCAGCAGTCGGCATCACTCAGCGGTGCACAGCAGCAATCAGCAATACGCAGCAGCAAGGAGCGGCAGCAAGCAACACCAATCAGTAGTAAGTAGCCGCCGTGGTCAATTTGGATCGAGTTTGGGCTCAAGCACTTCGCTTGGTAAGGCCTGTCTGTGCGAGGCATGGCGAAGACCAACCGAAGAATAACGGAGCGGAAACTGGTACAGAAGCAGGGCGTGAAGCCGGTGAGTGAGGCAGGTCCATCGCATGCTTCAGGCAAGGCGGAGAGGGCAGCTGCCAAGAAAAAAGAGAAACTGAAGATCCTGGCGCAGAAAAAGCATGCAGGCGAGAAGAAGCAGGCTGTCGGAGGCAAACATACGAGTACAGAAGTTGGTGTTGACGAAGCGGAGGACGTGGATCTTTGAGGCCTTACTTGCGCAGTAGACATAGTGTGCCTTTCAGTTTCGCTTAGATTCCCAGGATTAGTGACAGCCTATTCCAGAATGTTCTGTTCAAGCTGTGCAGTACTTGATTTGCCAGTCCGGCATGCTGAGTATGCCGTTGGTCACACGTTCGTGTGCAGCACCTCAAGCAAAGAAACTAAACAAAGCAAACAAGAGCAGCAAGTAGCAGGCCAGGCAGCAGCCGCAAAATGAGCAGCAGCATCAGCAAGCGGCTCGAGCAGCAGCGCTTCCCGTTGTGTCAGAGGAGGCTGTCGCTTTCGGTGTGTGTGTGTGTGTGTGTGTGCGTGTGTGTGTGTGTGTGTGTGTGTGTGTGTGTGTGTGTGTATGTGTGTGCGTGCGTGCGTGCGTGCGTGCGTGTGTGTGTGTGTGTGTGTGTGTGTGTGTGTGTGTTTGTGCGTGCGTGTGTGTGCGTGTGTGTGTGTGTGTGTGCGTGTGTGCGTGTGTGTGCGTGTGTGTGTGTTGTGGTGTGTGTGTGTGTGTGTGCGTGCGTGTGCGTGTGTGTGTGTGTGTGTGTGTGTGTGTGCGTGCGTGTGTGTGTGTGTGTGTGCGTGTGTGTGTTCGTGTGTGTGTGTGTGTGTGGGAGTGTGCGTGCGTGCGTGCGTGCGTGCGTGCGTGCGTGCGTGTGTGTGTGTGTGTGTGTGTGTGTGTCAAGCGCTGCGTGCATTTAGGGGTCCTTGCTTGCTTTCCTGTGTACTTGGGAGGGCTTCCCAGGATCTCGCCTGGTGAGCGCTCCCGTGGGCGCCTCGTGGGCGCCGCTTCCCCCCCCCCCCCCCCCGCGCTGGCTGGGGTTTCGCCTCGCAGTGCCCAAGTGAACGTGGGGGTGCGTCAAGCAAGAGGGGACAAAAACACACACAGACACAATTATTCGTCGATTCCCAGAAACTTACACAAACATGGGAAGTGGGGGGGAAGACAGAAACCCAGAAGATATTGGAAAATATGGTGAGTCTTTTTATTTGTGTGTATTTATTTGTGTGTTTGTGGGCCCCTTCAGTCAAGTTTCGCTCAATTCTTCCACTGCGGCGCTCTTGGGCACGATGTCGAAACCACCATGCCGTTATTCGCTCGCACGCGCAGCAATGTTGAAAGGATGTCCCACGCGAGACGTGCATGTCTTTCTTGCTTCGAATTGTGTTCCCATCAAGTTTGAAAGGATGTCTCGAGCGACTCGCTAATGTCGAACCTGTTTTCAAACGCATCTAAATCATATGTTCGAGGAAGTCCCATGCGAAACGTTCATTGACTTGTGGTTTCAACCTTGGCGCACATGCATGTTGAGGGGGAGTCTCGCGCAATTCGTTCGATTCCAAGACGTCTCTTCAAGGAAGTCCCACGTGAAACGCACACTTTTCTGGTGTTCCGAACCGAGGTCGAACCTGGCTCGACCGTGCATTTCGAGGAAGTCCCGCACGAGACGCGCACTTTTCTCATGTTTGGAACCGAGTTTTCGAGCCCGGTTCGAACCTGCTTTTGGAGGAAGTCCTGCACGAGGCGCCCACGTTTCTATTGTTTGGCACCTGGTTCGAACCTGATTCGAGCTTGCTCTCCCGGGAAGTCCCGCACGCGTCGCCCACTTCTCCATCGTTTGGAATCGGCTTTGGAGCCTGGTTCGAGCTTTTGTCTGAGGAATGTCCACACTGTTCGCCGCCTTGGAACCGCCATCCCATTTCATCTCCTCCTCCTCCTCCTCCTGCCCCTCCTCGGCGGCCTTCTTCTCCTCCTCCTCCTCCTCCTCCTCCTCCTCCTCCTCCTCCTCCTCATCTCCTCCTCCTCCTCCTCCTCCTCAGCTCTTCCTTCTCCTCCTCCTCCTCCTCTTCCTCCTCATCTCTTCCTCCTCGTCTCCTCCTCCTCCTCCTCCTCCTCCTCCTCCTCCTCCTCCTCCTCCTCCTCCTCCCCCTCCTCCTCCCCCTCCTCCTCCTCCTCCTCTCCTCCTCCTCCTCCTCCTCCTCCTTGGTTGTCAGTGCCCGCCCGAGGCCGCCCCCCCCCCCCCACCGATTCAGCTCCGCTCCCGCTGCACCGTGCCAGGGGCACTCCGGCGCTCCGCGCGCCGGGCGGGGCACCTCCGAGCCTTGCCGCGCCGGCCTGGTGATCGTTTTTTTTGTTTTTCTTTAAACAATACAATTAAAAAAAGAAAATAATATTCTAGGGGAACGAAGAATGACATAAACATAAAAACTCGGAGGTCCGTGCGGAGTTCTCGGATCCGCGCTGGATGGATTTCTAGGACAAGAAGTGTCCACACGTGTCTCGCCAAGACCTTGAGTTATTAGAGCACGTCGGACCATCATGTATACCCCCCTTCCCCCAAATTCAAAGTTGACAAGCGTGGGCGGTAGGCCGCAGGCCAGGGACAAAATGTGGACACTTCAACTTTGATTTCGGGGGGGGGGTGCGAAGCAAGGGCATTTCCCAGTTGTGGTTGTCATCATGCTGTGTCGCCTTCCCGCCATGGGTGTGATGTGGACACTTTTTGTCCGGCCACCAGAGCGCCTCCCACTCGTTGGCCGATTCCACTGGCCAGCCCGGGCTCTGGAATCACCAGCAGCCCAGGCATAGGCTTGGTAAGCAATTCCTGCGTGCCCGAACCCTTGCACATCGATTCCCAGCGCACCGACCACCTGATCACACTCCTGGGCCGCTTCAACGAGCTTCCCCCGCTCGGGCTGGTGCGCACATGGTGAGCGTTGTTTTATTCGGCGTTTCAACATTGGGCGGAAGGGGGAAGGGGAGGGGGGGGCGTCTGGCTCTGGACCTCTGCTTGATGCGACTGTTTTGGGACCGTGCTTCCTATGGGGGGAGGCTCCCCCTGCTCGAAACAGACGCCCCAAACAGCCAAGATCTACTCCAAGGAGGGGGGAGAAGGGGGGGTGCGAGGGCCCGCGCCGATCGGCAAAACAATGAATAAAAACGATCACCCGTCAGAATTGGGCGTTCCTTTGTCACGGCGCAGTCTGTGTATATCTAGGTGCGTTAATGTTTTGTCAGCTGAGCGAGCTACGTGGTGCGGTCCAAATGGGGTGCAATCTATGTGGTGCAACCTCGGGTTTTCTGACTGTGTGGTGTAATAGATGTGGTGCAATCGATATGGTGCACTCTATGTGGTGCAACAGGGGATGTCCAAACAAGTTGGTGCAACACATGTATATATACATATATATACATATATATATATATATATATGTACGTGGTTCAACCTATGTTGAGTGAGCAAGCTATGTGGTGCAGTCTAAGCGGTGCAACCTATGTAGTGCAGTCAATGTTGTGCAGTCTATGTGGTTCTATATATGTGGTGCAATCTATGTAGTGTAATTGACTACCCTGCACCGCGCTTGACCACCTCCACTGCTCGCGCAAACATCCCACCCACCAACCCGCAACTTGGTTTGCAAAATCTCTTAAGACCGTGACGGTGGGTACCAAATGGCATTTGGCAACGACAGCGACGCCGACGACGACAGCGACAACGACGACGACGACGCCGCCGACAACGACTACGACGAGACCGACGACGTCTCCAACGACTTCGACGATGCCGACAACGACGACGACGACGACGACACCGACGACGACGACGACGCGGACGCCGACGACGACGACGAAGATGACAACGACGACGACGATGACGACGCCGACGACGCGACAACGACGACACCGACGACGACGACGTCAACGACGCCGCCGACGACGACGACGACAGCGGTGACGACGACGACGCCGGCGTCGACGACGACGAAGACGACGACGACGCCGACGACGACGACGAAGACGACGACGACGCCGCCAACGAAGACGACGACGAGGGAGGAGGGAGGACGACGACGGCGACAACGACGACAACGACGACAACGACGAGGGAGGAGGGAGGACGGCGACGACGCGAACGACGAAGAAGGAGGAAGGACGGCGACGCCAACGACGACAACGACGAGGGAGGAGGGAAGACGTCGACGACGACGACGGCGACGAAATAGGAGGGACGACGACGAGACGCCGACGACGGACGACGATGACGACGAGGGAGGAGGGGGAAGGACGACCACGGCGACAACGACGACGGAAACGACCACGATGCCAAAGAGGACGACGACGACGAACACGAGGAAAGACAGAGGACGACGTGGGCGACGACGACGACGCGGGAGGAGGGAGGACGGCGACGACGACGACGACGATAACGCAAGAGCGCGCGCACGCTTTTGTTGAAAATCCGTGTTGCGAAACCTTGTGTTTTTGTTGGTTTTTTGGACACACGATGTTGTAATCCTTCCGAAACCGACGGGTTTTGAAGGATTTCGGCATACGCGCGCGACGACGCGCGCGTCTGCACTTCGTCCCATTTGTTGCAGAGGATTCTCGCGACGGCACACGCGCAAGGGCGTTCGACAGATTTCGACATGCGCGCGCGCGAAGCCCGTTTGGTAGCATTATGTGAAAATCTTGAAAACCCATGGTTTTCTTAAGATTTCGCAAGAGCTCGCGCGTAAGCTTTTTTAGCAAATCAGTGTTGCGAAACCCTGTGTGTTTGTATGTTTTTTGGAAACTCGATTGCGAAATCCTTCCGACACCGAAGGTTTTCAAGGATTTCGGCATGCGCGCCCACCTGGGACACCGCGGACACCACGGGACACCACGGGACACAACGGGACACCACGAGACACCATCGGGACAACACGGCGGGACACCGCGGGACACGATCGGGACAACGCGGGACACCACGGCGGGACACCCCCAGCCAACGTGCGCCCACCAGAGGGCCGGACTTTTGCATCCGAATCGCCCTCGCGGCGGGATCATTCCTCTCGCGCGCCCACGGCGAGACACCACGGGACACGATCGGGTCACCGCGAGACACCACGGCGGGACACCCCCAGCCACCGCGCGCCCACCAGAGGGCCGGACTTTTGCATCCGAATCGCCCTCGCGACGGCGGGATCATTCCTCTCGCGCGCCCCACGCAGCTTCGCCTCGCCCGCACGCACGACACGAACACAAAACCGAAATTGATCTCCCGGTGGGGGGCTGTCCGTTCCATTGTGCGATCTCACCCCCTACTTTCTGATATACATACACATATGCACACATACAACATATATACACACATATGGTCGTTCGTGCACAGACGCCTACGGCGAATCACAGCCGCCCCCTGCCTTTTGGAATGGCCCATGTGGCCGAGCGTTGTGGCCAGAGCTCTGCCAAGCTATCGGACCATGTGTTCTCCCAGCCGTTGTGGAAACCCTCTGGGGAGCACCTGGGGGAGGATGGCGGGGAAGATCAGGATGATGATGGTGATGATGATGATGATGATGATGAGGAGGAGGAGGAGGAGGAGGAGGAGGAGGAGGAGGAGGAGGAGGAGGACCAGAAGGAGGAGGAGGAGGAGGAGGAGGAGGAGGAGGAGGAGGAGGAGGAGGAGGAGGAGGAGGAGGGAGCATCTTGGGAGCCTCTGGGAGCATTCTTGGAGTCTCCTGGGAGCTTCCTGGGAGCCTCTTGGAGGCGTCTTGGGGGCCTCCTTGGGCCTCTTGGGGGCCTGTAGGGGGGCTTCTCGGGGCCTATTTGGCCGTCTTAGGCTGTTCCTGGCCAGTCTGACGCCGTCGGAAGCCGTCTTGGGAGCCTCTCTGGGCCGACTTGGGGCCCTCTTGGGGTGCTCCAGGGCCGTCTTGGAGGCCATCTTGGGCGTCTTGGAGGGCTCTTGGGCCGACTGAGGCCCTCTTGGGGCTGTCTTGGGGGCCTTTTGTGCTGTTCTGGTGCCATCTTGGAGGCCTCTTGGGCGATCTTGGGGCGATCTTTGGGGGCTCTTGGGTCGGCCATCTTGGAGGCCTCTTGGGCGATATTGGGGCGATCGTTGAGGGCTCTTGGGCCGTCCTAGGCCGTTTTGGAGGCCATCTTGGACCATCTGGGCCGAATTTGGAGGCCCCTTGGGGCCGTCTTGCAGGCTTCTTGGGCCGTCATGAGGTCATCTTGGAGGCCTTTGGTGCCATCGTGGGGCGATCTCGGGGCCTCTAGGGCCGTCTTTGGCTGTCGGAATGCCGAATAGAAGCAATGACAAAATCCTTCAAAATGTTAGTGCAAATCATTGGTTTTGGCCTCGTTGGACCCTCTTGGGCAAAACTTGGGGACTTCTTGGGTGGACCTGAAGGCATCTTAAACCCTCTTCGGCCGTCTTCGAGACCATCTTGGATAATTCTGGGCGATCTTGGAGGCCATTTTGGACCATCTTTGCCCTCTTGCATGTCATCTTTGGGCCATCTTGCAAAAGAAACCGACGGAGTGTGCTTTTTCGGCGGGCTTTCGGGTGGCAGGCGCGCTGTGCCGAAGCCCCAGGGGGAGTTGCTTTGGAAAAGGACCCAAACCAAACCGCATTGGTTTCAGCACGCCGGGCACCCCTGTGGCAAGCCTACAGGGGGCGGCGCATCGAAGACGCCTGCGGCGAATCGCTGCCACCCCCTGCCTTTTGGAATGGCCCATGTGGCCGAGCGTTGTGGCCAGAGCTCTGCCAAGCTGTCGGACCATGTGTTCTCCCAGCCGTTGTGGAAATCCTCCGGGGGAACACTTGGGGGAGGATGGCGGGGAAGATCAGGAGGAGGAGGAAAAGGAGGAGGAGGAGGACCAGTGTAAACCCAAGAGTCATCAACGATGTCGGAATAAACCCTCCCTTCAAGCTTCCATGTCATAGGCCCCTACAAGGGTTCATTTTCACTGAGGGAACTGCCTCGTTGGAAGACAACCGTTTGAAGACTCTCAAGCATGCCAACACATATTCTCAGAACTCCAACGCCACGGATCAGCCTAACTGTTGCGTCTTGACGATCCTGAATCGCGTCAGACCGCCACTCCTGGGACTTCAGCACCGCGAATCAACGTAACTGCTGCACCTTCGTGTTCCAGACTTTTTCCAAAACTAAGGCGAGAGTTACATTTTGAACACGAACCGCCCTCACTCCGCGGAGCTCTTGCACATTTCAAGCAGGAATGTGCGCGGCGCTCGGGCGAGAGCCACATTTTGGAAACGTCCCGCCCTCAATCCGTGACGTTCTTGCATTTTTTTGAAACGAAAGTGCGCGGCGCTGAGGCGAGAGCCACGTTTTGAAAACGACTGGCTTTCAATCCGTGAAGCTCTTGCAGCTATTCCCAAACATCCTGTGGTGTTGGGTCCTCTTTTTAAAGAGAGCGCCCCGCGTTCCTCCTTCCGTCCTCCTCCTCTCCTCCTCCTCCTCCTCCTCCTCCTCCTCCTCCTCCTCCTCCTCCTCCTCCTCCTCCTCCTCCTCCTCCCTCCTCCACTCCCTGCCTCTGCTCTCCGCATGCCCATCCCATTTCGGCACACCTCTCGCACGTTTCGTTTCCCCATGGGGAGCTCCACCGAAGGCCCCAGTTGAAAAGGTCGCATGGCACCGCCGCCCCATGTCAGCACACCCCTCACACGTTTCGTGGCCACATAGGGAGCTCCACCGAAGGCTCCAGTGGAAAGGTCGCATGGCACCGCTGCCCTATTTCGGCCAACCCCTCACACGCTTCGTGGCTCCATAGGGAGCTCCACCGAAGGCCCCAGTGGGAAAGTTCGCATGGCACCGCCGCTCCATTTCGGCACACCCCTTGCGCGTTGCGTGGTACCATAGGGAGCGCCACCTAAGGCCCCATTGGGAAAGTTCACATGGCATCGCCGCCCAATTTCAGCACACTCCTCACACGTTTCGTGGCCCCATACGGAGCTCCACCGAGGGCCCAGAACGGCCCAAAAGGGCCCCAAGAGGGCCCCAAAACGGCCCCAAGAGAGCCCCAAGAGGGCCCAAAGAGGCTCCCAAGAGGGCCCCAAGAGGCCCCCAAGCGAGCCCCAAGACGGCCAAATGCTTCCAAGACGCCCCTAGACGGCCCAAACGGGCCCCAAGACGGGCTCCAAAAGGGCATCAAGAAGACCCCGACGAGGCCCAAGAGACGCTCAAGAACACCATGGGTCCCATCAGCGAGCGGTGACGTAACAAGCTCTTGACACCAAGGCCCCCCAGAGCGCGGTGACGTACAAAGCTCGTCACACCAAGGCTCCCAAGAGCGAGCGGCAAAGTAAGAGTCTCTCAACACTGGGGCTCCCCACGGAGAGCGGAGCGGCGACGTAACAATCTTCACGCCAAGGCTCCCAACAGCGAAGGGCGCCATGAGCCCTCTCGGGCCAGTTCCTGAGGCGCTCTTTCCGTTTCCGTGCCAGCCCAGGTTTAGTGGCATTCGGCCCATCCCGCCACCGTGCCTGGATTGTGGGTATGAAGCCTATTGGATGTTCGTTGGGATCTCGTGCGAGGCCTCTTGGCGGCCTCTTGGAGGCAGGTTGGAGGCCTCTTGGGGGCCGTTTTGGAGCTTCTTGGGGCCTCTTTTGGGCCTGTTTGGGGCCTCTTTGGGGCGTCTTTGGGGCCTCTTTGGGGCCTCTTGGGGCCTCCTGAGCGCCTCTTGGGGCCTCCTGGGGGCCTCTTGGGACGGAAAACTCGGTAGTCCCTCTCTTGGGTCCCTTATTGGGACGTCTTGAGGCCCTCTTGGGCCGTCTTGGGGCGCTCTTAGGCCCTGTGGGGACCCTTTTGGAGGCCTATTGGGCCGTTTTTGAGTGGTCTTGGGGGCTTCTTGGGCCGTCTTGGATGCAGCGTCGGAAAGCCGAAAAAGCGAGAGCGCCAAACTCTTTCAAACACCTGAGGCAATTCAATGATTTTTGCGTCTTGGGGCTCTTTTGGGAGGCCTGTTGGAGGCCTCTTGGGGCGTCTTGGAGGCCTCTTGGGCCGTTTGGGGGCCATCTTGGGTGTCTTGGAACGATCGTTCGGCGAGTCAGGACCCACTTGGACAGTCTTCGGGGTCTCTTGAGGCCCTCTTGGCCCGTCTTGGGGCGCTCATGGGACCGAACAATTCATGCGCCACCATGCTGGGGAGCCCAGAGGGCACGCGACAAGCCGCGGGAGATTTGGCAATCTCTGTTCCGGGCAAGACACCTCAGAATCGAGGACTGCGGCTCCGAGGATTAGGCAAAGGATCCGAGAACACGCCCACTCCGTGCCCAGAGGCACGTAGGCCAGTATGTGTATACCTACGTGTCTACGTGTATACAGCTGACAGCTGTGCTGGTACAATCGGTTCCACTGTACACAGCTGGTCCGGCACAGCTGAAGGATGGACTGGGGGAGCTGGGCCATGGGCCCCCCGGGAGGACCCACGACGGCTCAAGAGGGCCCAAAAGAGGTCCCGAGAAGGCCCGCAAGACGGCCCAAACGGGCCAACGACGGCCCAAGATGGCCGCAAGACGGGGCAGCATAAGGGGTCGGCAGACGAGGAGGACCAGGGGTATACACAGGGGTCAGGCCCACCGAGCTGCTTCGCTCACCGTTCCGTTGCTGGCCGATCGCTGCTGTTTGCGACGAGCGATAGAGCAGGGGGTTGCAGGGATGAGAAGGAGGGGGGAGGAGGGGGAAGGAGAGGGGAGAAGGGTGGCGGGCATCCCACGGGTTGAGCTCAAAACCTGTCGAGGTTTCGCGCAGGTCCCCACAATCCCGTGCTCGAGGCAGTACTCCCTTGAGGGAACAAGCTTGGCATCCCACTTGTCTGCTTGCCACCCTTCTGCGTCTGCGTCCTCGTGATGTCTCTTCCCTGATGCGCTCATGTTGCATATTGGTATGGGCACATGCTTCACATCGAGTGTGTCGCGGGATCGCCTCCGTCTGACATCGACATGTTCCATGAGCGCCGAGCGTGATGCTCTGGATGCGCTGGGCTACGGCATGTGAGCCCCCTTCTACGTATTTGTCTGTCAATGCTGCCGTTCCTCGTGCTTTTGATGACACGTTGTATGTGTTGGTGTGTGGAATTCCATGAATTGTCGTTGAGCTCTTCGCGCAGCATTGGCCATGCTCCTGGCTGGGGCACTGTCATGCACCATCATGAAACAACATCGCTCTTCTCTTCCTGAGTGATTTCCTGCTTCCGAAAAGGTCACACGCCAACGACGACGCCCTCTTTGTCAACGCGTTTCTCTCCAGCGGCCTGTTGGGCGTTGCGCTGCCGTTCATTGTGTTCAAGGCGTTCCTCTTACACCTGGCTAGTAGCAGCAGGGGCTGCAAGACGATGAGGAAGAACACGACGACGACGACGACGACGGGGTGGGGAGGAGTACCAGCAGCTGATCAAGGAGCTGGATGAGCGGGTGTTGTGTCGAAATCCGTTGCCTAGGTGCCTTCGAGTTGGAGGCCGGGGGGGTACAGGGCAGCGGAAGTCGATGCAAGCAGGAAGAAGACAGGGACACCGTACACGCTTGTTCTGTCTGGGCGACCGCGTGCCTTGTACGGTAGGTTCACGCGGCGTTGGCGCGCCAGCGACGCTGGCGGAGGCGTTCAAGGTTGAATTCTGCGACGCGGAAGCACCGAGGAACACAGTTACGCCATTGGACCCGACGGAATTCAACCTTGAACGATCGGGGCCGCGATCGATTCAAGGTTGAATGATCGACGTGATGTCGAAAACCTTGGCGCGCGCCGACGCCGCGCGAACTTACCGTGACACGGTGGTCTCAGCGGCTGGCGGGGCTCGCGGGGCTTTGCTGTGTTCCTGCTCGTTGCCATCTGCCACGTGTGCGGAGCTGCGCCGTCGGTGCCGCGCTTCCCTTCGGCTCTGCCGTGCTCCTGCTCGCAGCACGCACGCCGCCAGAGGCGGCGGAGAGCTCGAGAGATCCACCCGCCGAAAGTGCGCAGGCCGGCCACCGGCGGAGGCGCAGCGGGAGGCGGCAGCCAGAGGGGGGGGGAAGAGCGGCGGACGGGTCACGGAGGGAGAGAGGAGGCCAGCGGCGGCGGGCGGCGGCCGCGGCGGCCGGCACGCGGGCAGGAGCGGCCTCTCCGGGCGACGCGCTTTTCGTACGTCGGCGGCGGGGCGGAGGGGCTGCGCTGGCGAAGTGGCATTCTAGCTCGTGGGCAACGACAGGGGGGGAATAGGCATAGTCAGAGCGTGAATTACCTACCCCGCCTTCGCTTCCAGGCAAAACCAAGCCATACCACGCGCCTCCTCGTCAAGCGGCCTGACCAGTACAGGCTGCAATTTGGCATCGTTTGGTATCTCTTGGAAGCGAGGGTGGTCAAAAGCGAGGTAGGTTTGTTTTCCCCCTACATAGGGCATCAAGGGGGGGATGTGCGTCGACCCCCAGGCGCCCATTGATCGCCGCTAGGGGCCCGACGGCCCCGGCCTGCCCAGGAGGGTGCGGACTCACCATCGGAGGCCCGTCGCCGATCGATCGGCGATGTACCTCGCCGATGCCGGGTCGATGCTTGCCCACCCCCTCTCCCCATCCCCCCCCCGTATCTTTGCCCCTCGCACGAGTCGGACACGCAAGATGGTGCGCACTGAGCCGCGATGCACGGGAGAAAGGGAAAGGAAGCCCGGCGCGGGCGGGCGGGAGAGAGGACGCCGGGCCCGCTCAGAGCAGGCCCGGGCGGCGGCGGGGCGGGCGCGGGGGCGGGGGGCCCCAGCGGCGGCGGAGGGCAGCAGCCGGGGGCTCGCAGGCAGCAGGCAGCCGGGCGCGCGCCCAGAGGGGGGGAAGCAGGCCCTGCGCACACGTACTTTTTTTATGTTGATCTGCAGAGCGAGAGCGAGCCTCTTCCGCTAAAAGCTCCGCGGGACGCGCATAGCTTTGATTCACAGAGGGGGGGCGAGAGCAGGCCCTGCGCGCACGCGCGCGGGCAGGTAGGCAGACTGGCGGATGGACAGACGGGCGGACAGGCAGGGGCAGAGGCAGCTGCTGCGCCAAGAGCAGCGTGCGCGACGCAGGTCTGGTCCGCACGCTGCGGGTGGGAGGCAGGCCGGGCCCGCCACGGAGGTGCGCGCTTTCCCAGCGGAGCCGGAGACCTGGCCGAGAGAGCGACCAGGACGCGGGGCCGTGGGGAGCCTGTAGGGTCGGGAGCGTGTGGTCAGCGTGTCGCGCAGCCGACTCTGGCCCACCACGCCTGGGCGAGACACGACATGTACGCCCTGGTGCCCAAGCGTCGACGTTCTGAGCTGTTCCCAGCTTCCGCCCAGCGGAGCGGAGCGACACGCTATCCGCTTGCATTGCATGGTATGTCACCGGGGCCGCCGTCGCGACACGCTAAGCAATACATCTTGACCGTATGCAGAACGCGTAGTGTGAAGCACGTCGAACGGCCATGCACGCTTTCAAACACAACATGCAGCGCACGAAGGGCGGCGCAGCTCTGGCGCAGATGACGTTCTGAACGCTCTCGTGTTTGTGCCCGCTGTTGGGCCAGCAGCTAGATTATGTGGCTATGATATTGATGCTGGCAACAGAAGCGGCTTCGCAGCGACCTCGAGTATTGGAATTGGTTGCACGCTTTGCCAAGTTACGCGCCGCCGTTTCCCTTTAGCAGTGCTGTGGCCATGGTCAGTCAAGGCAAGCACTTTACCATTCCAAGCCGATGCATTACACATCTAGGCGTATTTTGAGTTTTTGTTCGGATCGCGCCCACGCAGAGTGCTGCAGTTGCCATCTGCGCTGGATCGGCTGACTATCCTGCTTTGTGCGGCGTCGCAGAAGGCATCCTGCATGGTCTTTCCCCTTTACTGGGGTCAACCTTGGGGCCTTTCCTTCCACATTGTGTGATGGGGGTTTCAGTTGCAACATTTGTGGTAGATCCAGCTCCTCCATTCTAACTGTGTTTGGTTTCGCTGTTTGCCTGGTCTTTGTTCTTAGCAGCCTCGTGTGCGAAGCTGGCACTGCGTGCGGAGAAGGCGCCCCAAGTAGGTCGCGAGGACGAAAACGGTAAGGCTTCAGCATGATCCTGGCGAATGGTCCAACAATACGCAGCTGCGAGTGCCGCAAGGCAAGCGAGAAGAAGGATAGGGGGTGAGCAAAAGGACAAACTGGGGCGCATGTCCCGGAACATGCGGCGCCGCGCGAACCCTGCCACTGAAGCCTTCGGTGGAGCTTCCTTTGCGGCCACGATCCTCGTGAGGGGTGTGCTGAACTGGGCGGGGGGACGCGCGCGAACCCTGCCACTGTGGCCTTCGGTGGAGCTCCAGGCCAAGATCCTCGTGAGGGGAGCGTCGAACTGGGCGGGGGGACGCGCGAAAACCCTGCCACTGGGGCCTTCGGTGAAGCTCCAGGCCAAGATCCTCGTGAGGGGTGCGTCGAACTGGGCGGGGGGACGCGCGAAAACCCTGCCACTGGGGCCTTCGGTGAAGCTCCAGGTCAAGATCCTCGTGAGGGCTGCGCCGAACTGGGGCGAGGCCGCCTTGCGAATTTTCTCACCGGGGTCTTCGATGGAGCTCCCTCTGGGGCCACGATCCTCGAGATGGGTGTGTCGAAACAGTCGGGCGGACGCATGCGGACCCTGCAATTGGGGCTTTCGGTGGGGCTCCCTATGGGGCCACGATCCTCGTGATGGGGTGCGCCGAACTGGGCGGGGGGACGCATGCGGACCCTGCCACTGGGGCGTTCGGTGCAGCTCAAGGCCAAGATCCTCGTGAGGGGTGTGCCGGACTGGGTGGGGGGACGCATGCGGACCCTGCCACTGAAGCCTTCGGAGGAGCTCCCTATGGGGCCACGGTCTTCGTGAGTGGTGTGCCGAACTGGGCGGGGGGACGCATGAGGATCATGCCACTGGGGCTTTCGGTGGAGCTCCCGATGGGGCCACGGTCTTCGTGAGGGGTGTGACGAAACAGAGACATGATTGTGGAGGACAGATGCATGGATGGGAGAAGGGAGGCGGGGTATTCAAACC
This sequence comes from Prorocentrum cordatum, assembly GCA_963575745.1. NCBI lineage: Eukaryota > Dinophyceae > Prorocentrales > Prorocentraceae > Prorocentrum > Prorocentrum cordatum. The sequence continues at coordinate 33,756 of CAUYUJ010006472.1, forward strand.
GAGGACCCAATACCACAGGATGGTTGAGAGATGGTGATGGTGATGGCTACGGTGATGGTGATGATGATGATGACTATGGCGATGATGACGATGACGATGATGACGATGGTGATGACAACGATAATGATGATGATGATTGAAAGTGCGACACATTATCACTGTCCGCATCGGAGTCCTCTGCAGCTTTTCTGGCTTGGGATGGGAGGGCCCGGCCCGCTCAACGCCCCTGCCGTTGCGATTGCGGCGTTCCTCGGTGGCCTCACCGGCGGCTGGTGGGCCGGGCCCGAGGCGGCGGGGCAGGGCTCCTGCGGGCACGTCCTCGACTGCCCGCCTTGCGCCTGCCCGGCGCCCTCCTGGCCCCACGCGGTCGTGCCCGCCGTCGGCGCCCTGCCTGGCGTGCATCTGCCCCGCGGCGGTCTGCCCCGAGGCGGTCTGCCCCTCGCTGGCCGCCTGCCCGGCGGCGGCCGCCTGCCCCGCCTGCAGCTGCGGCTGGGCGACTTCGGCCTTGTGGGCCGCCGCTCTGGCCGCTGCGACCCTCGCATTGGGTCTCGCGGCGGCCTGCCGCCTGTGGCGCCACGGCCGCTGGGTCGGCACGGCGACGGCGGGGGCCTCTTTCGGGGGCCCCGCCGCGCCTTCCGCCCTGGCCGCGGGCCGTGCGGCGCCGCCGCCGCTGGCGCTTGGCGACCGCGACGCTGGGGGTCCTGGTCTGGCTGCTCTCGACGAGCCCGACGTCTGGGCGCCTCGGCGTCGCCGCTGATGGCTGCCGTCCCGCAGGCCCTCGATATCGAGCAGCAGCAGATCGCCGAGGCCTTCGACCACGACCCGAGCGTCAGGTGGCACCACCGCATCCTCCTGGAGAAGATCGGGGACGATGGCAGGTGGGTGTATGCTACTCCGACCCACGACGTCCTGGTGCGGAACCTCTCGACGTCGCGCATCGTGCCGCTGGTTCGTGGGTGCCCGATCCCGGCTCTCCTGCGCGGGACATTCTACGGGTTCGATCCGCTGGGGAAGGACGAGCTGGCGGGCCTGATGCAACAGGCACACGCCGTGGCGAGCACCTTGGGTGGGGCTGCGCCTGCTGCTGCGGCCTCGGCAGCCGTCTGGTACGTTGCCGACCTCGCCGTCGAGGACTTCGGCACCACCGTCGAGGTCGCCGCCTCCTCCAAACCCGCGCGCTTCGTGTCGCGGGGCCATGCCGGGCTCGCCAGGATGGACGACCAGAGGTGGGTGGCAGTCGAGAGGCTGCTCCCCGGCGACCTGGCGGCCTGGAAGGAGGAGAAGCAGACGGGTGCCGGCTGCGACCCTCGGGTGCTCGCCATCAGCCGCGATTCGCGGGACGCCCGCTACCTCGACTTCAAGGAGGGCCTGGCGTCCCTCTCGGAGCTGGCCGTGAAGACGGGCCGCGACGGGATGACGACGGCCGAGGCCAAGGACTGGCCCTTCCGTGGGCCCTCTGCGTCGCTCGAGCTGCCGCGCGGGATCCGCGCTTCAGGAGAGTCCTTGGAGAGCTACCACTCTGCGTGGGCCAGGTCGTCGGGAGTCAGCGCCGAGGCGGGCGTGGCCAAGCATCACCAGAGCCTCGTGTCCGTGCTGCACCACTCGCTGTGCTTCGACCAGCTCGAGGTCTTCCAGAGTGCTGCGAGGGAGAGGCTGGCTCGGCGCGTGCTCTACATCGAGCGTGCGGCCAAGAAGTCGCCCAAGAACCCCGACTGCCGGGGCCTCGAGATGATGATCCACAGCCGCCTCGACAGCGGCGCCACCCTGGCAGTCGGGGACTTCGCCCGCTTCATCGCCGACGAGCAGAAGACGGAGGCCTTCGCGCTGAAGCAGCAGCGCCTCTACGCCGAGGAGAGTGGCCGCAAGAAGGGCGGCAAGGACAACGAGTAGGGCCACCGAGGCTCTCCCCCTCGCACCTGGCCGTCTGCCTCGCAGTGGCGCTGCCGCTGCTCGGATGGATCGCCGTGGTGCTTCCCGCTGGCAGTGTGGTCTGCTCCCGCTCCCGCGGCCCAAGTCATTCTTTTCTTTGCCCGGCTCAGCGCCGGGACGGGAGCTCGTGGAGGCCGGCGCAGTGGGCGCGTTGCAGCTTGATGCCGCCGCCGCTCTCAACGCTCTGGCCGCCGCGCGCGCCCGAGGGCTGCCCAGGCCGGTGTGGCCCAGCCGCCTTCCCCACGGGCGGGAGCTGTCTGACGCCCAGCTCGCGACGTGGAGGCGCCTCGCGGACGTGGCCCTGGCTGCGGGCCCGAGGCCACTTGAGTTCGACCTCTTCCCCTCCGGCGCCTTGCCGGAGCTCCTCAAGGCAAAGGACCTCTACGACACGGACGCGCCCCTGGCCGTGGCGCCGTACGACCCCGACCGCGTCTCCGTCACCTCCAAGCGGCTGCGCCCGAAGGACGCCCGGCTGCTGGCGGGCGCCGACGCGGCCCGCTACCTGGCCGACCCGTCGCTCATCGCCCTGGGGGAGGACCAGCTGGAGGGAGTCGAGCCTGTTCGTCCGCACTGGGATAGGCGCCTGGCTTCGAACCCCCGCCTCCTCCGTGATTTCGTGCAGAGGCTCGCCGACTGCGGCCTCATCTGCTACAGGACGAGGGTCGCCGCCCGTTGCGGGATGTTCTTTGTCAAGAAGAAGTCTGGGCAGCTCCGCCTCGTCCTCGACGCGAGGCCGGCGAACGCTGTCCACCGCCGGGCGCCCTGCGCCAAGCTGGCCACCACTGGGGCCGTGGGGTCGCTCATTCACGACCCGGGCTACGTGGCCGCCGCTGCCCTGGACGCCGCCGGCGCTGACGGCGCGGCTCGGCCAGCCACAGCTCGGGGCGCGTGCCGCTCCAAGGAGCTGTGGGGAGGCTCCATCGACCTCCAGGACGGCTTCTACCAGTTCCTGGTGCCCACGGTCTCGCACTACTTCGGCCTGGGGCTCCAGGACACCGCGGGGGCGTTGGGGGTGGACACGGTCTTTGACCCCGACCTCGGGTACGACGTGTCCGTCGCCGAGGACGCCCTCCTGGAGGCGTGCTTCGCGGGCTTGCCTATGGGCTGGAGCTGGGCCCTGTTCTTCTGCCACAGCGCCGTGTGCGAGGCTTGCCGTCAGGCTCAGCGTTCGCTGGGGCTTCCCGAGTACCTTTTGGGGGACAGGGAGCCCCCTCCGCCGCTGGCCCCGGGGGCAGCGATCTGCGCCCCCTACGTCGACAACGCCAACGTCATCGGGGGTGACAAGGCCTCCGTCGCCCGCCTCCTCTCCGCCGTGGTCCACGAGCTGGAGGAGGCGGGCCTCGCGGTGCACGAGCGCGTCGACCCCTGCCTGGACTTCGAGGCGCTTGGCCTGCACTTTGACGGGCGCCGCTCTTGGATCCGCCCCACCGCCCGACGATCGTGGAGGCTTTGGTACGGGCTCGGCACGTTGCTCCAGGTCAAGGCGATCTCCCGGGACCACATGCACCGCCTCTTGGGGCACTTATGCCATCAGTTCTGTCTGCGCAGGTGTCTCCTCTCGGTGCTCGGGGAGTGCTGCCGATTCGTCGGCAAGGGAGGCTCCGCGGTGCGACCGCTGCCGGAGGGTGCCCTCGCCGAGCTGGCCGTCGCCCGCGGTCTGTGCCACTTCGCGCACGTCGACGTCGCGGGCGAAATGCTCGGTCGGGCCTACTGCAGCGACGCCTCCACCGAGGGGTGCGCCTTCCACTTCACCGCCGCGGACCCCGCCAGCCTCTGGCGGGAGGCAGTCTGGCGCGAGCGGTGGCGCTTCGTGGACGACGACGGCGGGCCCGCGGCGTCGACCGCGGCCATCCGTGGTGCCGAGGTCGCCCCCCTCCTGCCCGAGGGTGCCTTCTCCCGCTGGGTCGCCGACTCGCTGCAGCCTCTGCCCAGCGTGGCCCCCCTGCAGGCTGGCGATCCCCGCTCCCGCCGCCCGCCCCGCGACTTCCGAGAGCGGGTGGGCCTGGTGCCTCCGATCGCGGCGGAGTGGGCGCGGCCCAGCCGCTGGCGCCGTGGGGCCGTGGGCTCTTGGCGGCGCCCGGCGGCGATCCACTGCAAGGAGGCGCGGGCGGCCCTCCTCGGCCTCGACCGCGAGGCGCGAGACGCCCGGTCGCACGGATGCCACCTCGTCTCCTTCGGCGACAACCTGTCGGAGATCCTGGCGTTCGATCGGGGTCGGGCGAGGGGCAAGGAGCTGCTGGCTCTCACCCGCCGCGCGTGCGCCCTCCAGATTGGCGCGGGCATCACCTGGCACCGGCGCTACGTGGAGACTGAGCGCAACCCGTCGGACTTCGACTCCCGCCTGGCCGGGCGGGGCCTGGTGCCCTTCGGGCGCCGTGCGCCGGGGGCGCTCCTCCGCCAGCTGCCCTTGGCCGCCGCTGTGGGGCCAGAGTGGCAGGCAGACGCCGCTGCGCCCCCTGGGCGCCCTCGCGGGGAGGCCGCGGCCGCCGGAGGCCGACGGCCCGCGGCGCTGGCCGCCAGGGGGACCCATTCGCCGGGCAAGGGGGGGAGGATTCAGCCCTCCAAAGTCACAACCTCTTGCCCGGCTCCCCCGCCGCGGCCGCCGCGGCCGCCCGCTGACTCTGGTGCCCGCGGGCGCTCCGCCTGGCCCGCCTCGCGGCCGGCGTTCCTGGAGCTCTACTCCGGCTGCGGGGCCGCCACCGCCGCCGCCGCGCAGGAGGGCCTGCGCACCGCGGTGCCGGTCGATCGAGTTCATGGGCCTCATCATGACCTTCTCGACCCGCGTGTGCAGCGGGAGATCCTGGCCTGGATCACTGGCGGACTGGTGTGGTGCATCCTGCTCGGCACTCCCTGCACGGGGTGGGTGCCGGCCCGTGCCACCGGGGTCGGAGACCACCCCGCCACCGCCTGCAAGGCCTTCACCGCCAAGGTCCTGCGGGTCGCAGCGCGCTGCGGCGTCCACATCATCCTGGAGAACCCTGCTCGCAGCAACCTCTTCGGCGATCCCGGGATCTCTCGGGCGCTGGCGAGGCTTGGTGCCGTGCGCTGCGACTTCGACATGTGCGCCTACGGAGCCCCGTGGAAGAAGCCGACGACGATCTACACTACGCTGCCGGGGGGGCCCACTCTCAGTCGCCGATGCCCGGCGCCGCGGGCCCCCCATGTCGTCCTCGCCGGGAAGGTGCAGCTTGCAGGGGCCCGCCCGCGGTGGCGTGCCTCTTTCGCCGCGGCGTACCCTCCTCGCCTGGCTGTTGCTCTGGCCCGGGTGTGCCGCGCCGCTGCGCCGCCCAGCAGCCTCCGCGGCCCGCGGGGGCCCCTCCTGGACGACTTCTGGGACTGGCGTCTGGCAGCCAGCTCGCAGCCCTCCCCAGCACCCAGCCGACGCGTGGCTGCCCCGCGCCTTGAGCGCGCCGCCCGGCTCGGGTGGGAGGGGGCAGTCAAGCACTGGGACGGGAAACCCTGGCGGGATGAGCTGGCGGACTTCCGCGCCCATCGCGCCGCCTGCGCCGGCGCGGCGCGCAGCCAGGCGCCGGGGCGGTGCCCGCCGGGAGGCCTACGGCGAGGCCCCAGAGGCCTGTTGCCGCGCCGCTGTCCGCCCGACCACAGCTCGGCACTACCGGGAGTCGTTCGTGGAGGTCGGGCGCTCGGCGAGGCAGCGCGGGCGCGAGCCGACGGGCGCGGCGGCGCGGGACGCAATCCTGGGCGAGTTTCTGGACGCCAACAACTTCGACTACGACGCCTCCACCATCGTGGGGGCCCATGGCCGTGGCTGGGTGGCTCAGCTTGTCCTCGACCTGGCCGCCAGAGCGACGTCAGCGCGCCCAGGAGACCCAGCCGCCCCGCTGTGCCCTGGTCTGAGTGCCCCCCGCTGGGCGGCGGCATACCGTGAGTGCCGCCTCAAAGTTTTCGATGCCCAGCTGCCGTTCTCGCCTCGCTCTCTTTGCCGCGCAGGTCCTAGCCGTGACGCGTGGCGCTCTAGAGCGAGCGCAGCAGCCCGTCAGACCCGCGGCCGCTGGCTCGCCCCATCCTCGGTCCGGCGATACTCTAAGCCAGCGGGAAAGTTGCGTAAAAGGAGCACGCTGTCGCCTGCCCAGCTTGGCATACCGCCAGCGCGGCCAATAATCTCGAGCACAGACTTGAACGCGTTCCCAGCTCCACCCCGACCACCGCCCAGAGGTGCCCTTGCAGGGGCTTCGGGATTTTGGGTGCCAGCGAGGCCGACAGTCCGAGCCTCGCCTGGTGCCACAGCTTCCGGGTCCAAGCGACCCCGTCAGGAACCTGCCGATACCTATCGGCCGCGGCGGCGCGCCAGCGCAAAATGAAGTCTTGTGCCTTTATTCTCTTTGATGGCTGCCGCCGTCTCCGCAGAGGACGGCAGTACAGATGGTGATTGAAAGTGCGACACATTATCACTGTCCGCATCGGAGTCCTCTGCAGCTTTTCTGGCTCCGCCCATTCCCCTCCTCCTCCCTTCTTTTTTCCTGTGCTCGATGCTTTTCAACTCTTGGGTGCCAGCGAGGCCGACAGTCCGAGCCTCGCCTGGTGCCACAGCTTCCGGGTCCAAGCGACCCCGTCAGGAACCTGCCGATGCCTATCGGCCGCGGCGGCGCCCCAGCGCAAAATGAAGTCCTGTGCCTTTATTGTCTTTGATGGCTGCCGCCGTCTCCGCAGAGGACGGCAGTACAGATGGTGATGATGATGATGATGATGATGATGGCGGTGGTGGCAGTGGTCGTTGTGATGATGCTGCTGCTGCTAATGATGATGCTGATCATGATGATGATCATGATGATGACAATGGTGCTTGTCATGGTGATTGGGATGGTGAAGATGACGCTGCTGCTGCTGCTGATGATGATGATGATGCTGAAGATGGAGATGATGGTGATGATGCTGCAGATGCTGCTGACGACGAGGATGAAGATGAAAAGTATGCTGATGCTGAGGATACTGATGCTGATGCTGGTGCTGATGCTGATGACGACGATGACGATGACGATGATGATGATGCTGATGAGGATGTTTATGATGCTGATGATGATGCTGGTGATGGTGATTGTGATGGTGATGACGATGCTGCTGCTGACGACGATGACGATGACGATGACGATGATGATGCTGATGATGATGCTGATGATGATGATGACGATGATGATGATGATGCTGATGCTGATGCTGATGCTGATGACGATGACGATGATGATGATGATGATGATGCTGATGCTGATGATGATGACGATGACGATGATGATGATGCTGATGATGATGCTGATGATGATGATGCTGATGATGATGCTGATGATGATGATGAAGGTGGTGGTGGTGGTGATGATGATGATGATGATAATAATGAAGATGATGATGCTGATGATGCTGCTGCTGCTGCTGATGACGAGGACGTGCGGAGGGCAGAGGCAGGCTGGAAGGAGGAAGGAGTGGGGGGAGAAAGGAGGAGCAACCACAGTCCAAACAACCCCAAGGAGGCACTCTATCAAGCTGGACGCAGACGGCCCCAGAGGGCACCGAACAGGGCCGCGGGATCACTGGGGCCAAGCTCCCCGAGCTACTCCACACCTTGACGCGAGAACGAGAACCTTTGCATGACATGTCCAATGTTGCCTCCAGGTGCGTCTCAGTTGCCACCGCGGAGTGCTTCGCATCGCGGTCAGAGGTATCCGCACAGACCGGGCGGCAGAGCTGACGTGCCGGCAGGGGGCGCGCGGGCACGCTCTTTTCCGGCACGCGGCGCGGAGCCGATCCAGCTGCGCCCCGCCGCGCGGTGCCTTTCTCAGCCATCGGCGCCCTGTGCAACATTGCTGGGCGGCCCCCGCTGTTGGGCAGCTCGGCAGTCGCGTGATCCACTACAGTCAAAACGTAGATTAAGGGCGCGTGGTAAGGCCGTAGGACCCTTGGAGGCTGAAGTTGGGACTTTTTGGGCGGCGGCGACCAGTGAAAACGGCACAGGACGGGCTACAGAGGCAAGGACGCAAGGGTATCCTAAATGAAGGCGCGCGTCCTTACTAGGCGCGTTGACTGTAGGCTGGTTCCCTGCCAGGACTCGAGCCCCCGCTCGTATTCAGGGCGGCGCCCCCGCTCGAGGCCGCCCTGGGATGCTTGGGGGGCCTGCTGATGCCAGCTGGGACTGCTTGGCAGTCGCGTGATCCACTGGGTTGGTTCCCTGCCAGGACTCTAAGCCCCTGCTCGTAGCAGGGCGGCGCCCCCGCTGGAGGCCGCCCTGGGCTGCTCTTGGGGGGCCTGCCGATGCCAGCTGGGGCTGCTTAGGGGGGCCCGGTTGAGGCCAGCTGGGGTCGCTGGGGGGGCTCCCTGTGCGCAGCCCGACGCGAGGAGGAGGAGGAGGAGGAGGAGGAGGAGGAGGAGGAGGAGGAGGAGGAGGAAGAGGAGGAGGAGGAGGAGGAGGAGGAGGAGGAGGAGGAGGAGGAGGAGGAGGAGGAGGAACTCTTTGGAGCTCTTTGCGCGCGGACCCCTGTCCTGCAGAAAGGGGCTCCCCAGGGTGGCGCACCCTGCCACTTCCGCCACCTGGGAGCCCAGGGCTCTGCTGCACGGACCCCGCCCACGCGCAGGCCTCGTCCCTCCGACGACCCGGCCTGCTGGAGCGCCCGCGGGGCGCTCGGGGCGCAGGCGAGCGCCCGAAGGGCGAGGTCGTCCTCGCGCCACGCGCCTGCCTCGAGGTCGTCCGCGATCCTCTGCTCGAGGGTGGTCTCGAGCTTCGTCAAGACGGGGTTGACGATGCCCTTGAGCTCCTTCTGCTTGCCCTCGAGCGCGACCTTCCCCTCGGGCTGGGCCTTGTCCACCCAGTCGCGGGTAGGATCGAGCGCCTTCCCGATCTTCTCCTTGCCGCCGTCCTCGAAGTTGTCCTTGAACTCCGCCTCCAGGAGGGTGTTGTCCAGGGTGGAGCAGTAGTTGAGGAGGCCGTGCAGCGCCTTGGTTCTCTCGTCGGCCTGCTTCGCCAACTCGTCGGCCTGCTTCGACTCCTTCATGGCCATATCCTCATCGAGCTGCACCGTGCGCTCGGCCTGCTGCATCGCCTCCTCGGCTCTCGTGGACATCTCCTCTGCCTTCATGGCCATCTGCTCGGCCTGCTGCAGCTTCTCCTTGGCCTTCAGGTCCGCCTCCAGAGCCTGCCCCGACACCACGTTGACCTGCTCCGCCTCCTTCTCGACCTGCAGGTCGGCGTCGGCGATCACCTGGCCCGCCGCCGCGGCGAGACCAGCGTACGCTGGGTGAGCGGCCGCATTCCGGTGCTTGAAGGCACGCCCTAGCCTTCCCGCCACGGCCTGGCCAGGGGCCCCCAGGCTGCACAGGACTTCCTTTGCGTCCTTGACGGTGCGCGCGACCCCCGTCATGTCGCTCATCATGTTGACCACCGCCTGGACCTCGTCCACCGAGCTGGATTTACACCTGACCTCGGCAGCCCCCATCGCCGCCGAGCCCTGCGCTGCCCCGCGGACGGCCGCGGCCACGAGCGTCGCGAGCCCCTTGCCCGAGATGCCCATGCCAGTCGCCGCCGCCGTGGCGCCGAACGCAGCCGCCGCCGCCGGGCAGCCCGCCAGCGCACACGCCAGCGCCAACTCCATCGCTCGCCTCACGCGAGGCGTACCGCCCGAGGACGGCCCGCCGCGGCCATGCTCAGCCCACTGGCTTGAGCCAAAATGGCTACGGAGGCGGAGGAGGATGAGGAGCAAGAGGAGGAGGAGGAGGAGGCGGAGGAGGAGGAGGTGGAGGAGGAGGAGGAGGAGGAGGAGGAGGAGGAGGAGGAGCAGGAGGAGCAGGAGGAGCAGGAGGAGCAGGAGGAGCAGGAGGAGGAGGAGGTGGAGGAGGAGGAGGAGGAGGAGGAGGAGGAGGAGGCCAGCTGGGACTGCCTGGGGGGCCGCCCGGGCGCAGCCCGCAGCCTCCGCCGCGCCCCGAGGTGGCCGACAGCCCTGGGGCAGAGACGGTGCTGCCGTGTGTGCTCGCGGTGCTCGTGACAGAGGCCATCTGCAGCACCGCCGCGTCGCCCGCGCTGCAGGCCCAGCGCCGCCAGGGGCAGCGGCGGCGGCGGCGGCGGCGGCGGCGGCGGAGGGGAGTGCTCGGTGGCCTAGGGGGGTTGGCACCGATCGAAGAAGAACAACGCCATAAACAGAAGCTTTTGGCGCTCCGCGCGGATTTCTTGGATCCGCGTTGTGGTCCCTCCGGCGGCGCCTCCGGCGCCGCCCCTGGCGCGCTCCGCGCACCAGGAAGAGCACGGAAACTCGAGGGTGTTCACGTGTCGGGCCCTGGGAGACGCTCGTCCGACACTGTCTCGACACTGTTTCGACATTCTTTCGACACTTCTCCGGGTGCTCGCAATTATTTCTGGGATGAGGTCCTTAAGTACGATGGGAGCAGCATAAGCGATGTCTTGATTTGAATGCGCGGTCCCTGGAAGTCCCGTCTTTTCCCCAGGGCCCGTTTTTCATCCCGAGTCGTTTTTTGGGACGGTCCTGGGGCCTGGCGAGGGCCCCCGAAGGCCGAAAACGGCCGAACGTTTTCCGTTGCGTTCTTCCCGCGACGCGGGCATGTCTGGGTATGCAGGGCGAAGACGACGGCGACGACGACGGCAACACCTGAGGTCCGACGTCGGGGAAGAGTGGAAACGTCGTGAAGGATCACCGCCAGAGCTCCAGACCCTACAGTGCCGTTTTTAATACATGCTCCGCGTGCGGATCATGTATTACAAATGCAGGGATTCAGAATTTCAAAAACAGCGATGAGTTCATGCATGAATTTATCCTTAAATTGATCATGTGCTAGAAATCCTGTATTTTCAGAAATCCTATGTCTTTAAAATCCCATATTTTCAGAAATCCTATGTCTTTAAAACTGCCCTGGATCCCTCTGCGCCGCTCGCCGAGCCGGATCTCTCCGCGAGGCTCCCTGGGGGCCCGAGGCCGGGCGGAGCCGCCCGGCCTGTCAGAGTCGAGACGCCATGCTCTCGGGGCTCCAGGCCGCCCAGATGGTGTCGGGGGGGGGTGGGAGGGAGGGGGAGGAGACAAGCTAGGTGCGCTCGCGTCAACATCTGACATCCTACCCCTCCCTCCCATCCCTTCCCATTGAGCTACTTCATTGTCCTCTCACCGAATCGGGCTTCGCATCTGACCCTGTTACCTAAGAGGGAAAGGAGGAGGACGACGGCGCGATGAAAACGAAGACGACGACGACGAAGACGACGACGACGACGAACGACACGACGACGACGACGACGGCGGCGACGACGACGACGACGACGATGAAAACCAAACTCCCGGGAATCCTGTGCGGAAAAGGACGCCGCCCAAAAGGGGGGGGGGCTTTCTGCGGCCCCAAAAATCAACGAATCGACACCGGATGTGTAATCACCTCCAATGTTTTTGCCGGGGATCATTTTCTAGATTTGGGGCTTCTTAAAAAGGATCGAAAACGTCGGCGCTGCAGCGGGAGCACGTTTTGGAACAACGAGAGGCGCAGAAATTGGGCCAGCGCTGCAGCGGGAGCACGATTCGGAACGAGCGGGAGCGCGGAAATGAGGCCAGCGCTGCAGCGGGAACACGATTCGGAAGGAGCGGGAGCCCGAAAATTAGGCCAGCGCCTCAGCGAGAGCAGCATTTTAGAAAAAAACACAAGCGAAAACCCAACTCCGGGGAATCCTGTGTGTAAAAAAACAGTACGCGGGGGGGTGCCGAACATCTTCCGGACGCCATCAGGGGAAGTGGGAGAGTAGTATTCATATTGTGTAATTGTGGAGGAGGAGGAGGAGGAGGAGGAGGAGGAGGAGGAGGCGGCGGCGCAAGAGGGCGAGGACGCGGATGAGGCAGATGCCGGCGCAGGAGGAGGCCCATGACACAGCACGGGGATGAGCGCGCCGCGGCGGCCTGCGCACTGAGCAAGCAATCCGCCGCCAGCTCGATGGTGTCGGAGTAGATGGGGTCGGAGGATCGCGTCGCATCGCCGACGCATCGGCGATGCGGCTCGTGTGGAGCCCGATTTTCTCCATGCCGACGTCGGCGCTGCACCGCCGACGTCGCCGATGCATTGCCGATGCATTGGTGATGTATCGGCGATGCGGCCCGATCCTCTGATCCCATCTACGAGGACCCCATTTGGGAGGCTTCTAAAGACGCAGTGGTCGGTTTTCCATCCCGAGTCGTCTTTCGACGTTCTCAGGGCCCGGTGATGGCCCCTGCAGGCCGACATAATGGCCAGCACGCATACCGTAGGCTTTTTCCTCACGACGCGAGCATGTCTGGGAGGCCATCTACCCAGAGATCCGATGTCATTCAATAAGGGGTCCCCGGAAGTCTCGACCCATGCCCTGGGGCCGGTTTTTCATCCCGAGTTGTTTTTTGAAAGTCCCGGGGCCCAGCGAGGGCCCTCGGAGGCCGAAAATTTGGAAGACCCTCGGCCTTGATTTTTTCAATGCGTTGTATGTTTGGGCACGCGGACCTCCCCTCCTCTGCCTCCTCCGCCTCCTCCTCCTCCTCCTCCTCCTCCACCTCCTCCTCCTTCTTCTCCTCCGCCTCCTCCGCCTCCTCCGCCTCCTCCGCCTCCTCCTCCTCCTTCTCCTCCTCCTCCTCCTCCTCCTCCGCCTCCTCCTCCTCCGCCTCCTCCGCCTCCTCTGGGGAGGCCTCTGAGGGCGACTCCGGGCCAGGTCGGCGTCTCCGCCTTCCTCTTCGTGGCGGGCATGCAGGGCATCGCGGCGAGCGCCGGCGCGGCGGAGGGCCCTGCGGCAGAGGCTTCGCTCCCAGCGGGGGGACGCCGGGCGCGCACGAGAGTCAGCGTCATGTCGGGCATGTCCTCCTACAGGCGGATCTCGGAGGAAAAATTGGAATTAGTAAGAGATGCGAAAAAACACGTGTTCAACAAACGTCACAAAATCGTCCCCAGGTCGGGCATGTCTTCCTACAGGCGGATCTTGGAGGAAAAATAAGAACTAGTAAGAGATGCCAGAAAAAGGCACATGTTCAAAAATCGTCACGCAATCGTCCCCAGGCCATTTTTTAAATACTGTTTTTGAATTTTCCTCCTGTAGAGGGACATGCCCGACTTAACACCAGCCTCCTGTCGGTACGACCGAAATGGGTACGGTAGGTTCGCGTCGTGTCGACCGGCGGCGACCCCGCCGCCGGCGTTCAACGTCAAACGCTGCCGGCGACCCAGAGTCGGTCGATATCGAACGATCGGACGTTTCCGACACTGCCAGTCGTTCAGGGCTGAGCGACCCCCGCGGTGTCAGAACCAGCGCCAGGGTCGACACGACACGAAGCTGCCGTACGGAAAGAACGGTGACCAACACCAGGTCCTGGCCATTTTGAACCGGCTTCGCTGTCTGCGTCGCCGCGGGCGCTGTCCACTTGAGGCAAAAACTCGCCGTCCAACAGCAGCCGCTGTCAGTTTTGGACAGCCTTTGCTGTTGGGAATCGTACCCATGTCCCGTCCCCATTTCGGGCGTGCCGATGCAGGGGCAACGTGAGAGGGGGTAGGCTCACGTTAGGGGGGGAAATTTCGAGTTCGAGGTTCGAGGTTCGAGGTGCTTGGATCTTTTCGTCGGTTCTCTTTTTCTTCGTGCGGACGTCGCCGAGGCATCGCCGGTGCATTGCTAATGCATCTCCGATGCATCGCCGATGCATCGGCGATGCGGCGCGATCCTCCGACCGCGTCTACCCCGACCCCATTTGGGAGGCCTCTAGCCTCCACTCGGAGGGGGAGTCGAGTGGCAGCTACGGTCCCGCTGCGCTCGCCCTGCTTGCTTCTGGCGCACTTCGCCTCGGTCGGCCCCTTTGTTGCGGCGTGGCGTGGCCGCCGAGCGCCGCAGGCCTGGCGCTCGCGAAGTCCGCCCCACTTGTATCAGGAGGGAACAAAACACACAGACACAATTCATCGTCGATCCCTCCGGAAATATAGGAAAATACGGGCTGGGATCGTCGATTCCTCAGGAAATATAGGAAAATACGGGCAGTGTGGGGGGGGGGAAGACAGAAACCCAGAACATATGGGAAAATATGGGGAATCCTTTTATTTGTGCGTATTTATTTGTGGGAATCCTTTTATGGGAAAATATGGAAAACTATGGGAAACTATGGGGAAAATATGGGGAATCCTTTTATTTGTATTTATTTGTGTGCATTTCTTTGTGTGTCCCAGGGCTCCTTCACACTTGTAAGCAGGCAGCGGCGGCAGCGCCGCCGTCGGGGGGCCCCCGCCTGGCGTGTTTTGCCCCGAGACCTGGGCGCGCTGCAGCTCTTCACCCTTTTTCCCTGGGCGAGGAGGAGGGGGAGGAGGAGGAGGAGGAGGAGGAGGAGGAGGAGGAGGAGGAGGAGCAGCATTTTTATCCATGTCCACCGCCCGCTGGGGCACCGGGACGGCGGTTCCCGGGCGGTGGATGCGGAGAAGTCCCCGCCTTGTACCTGGGCCCTCACGGAGCGATCCGCCCCGAGAGATGCCGCACAAAGGCTGGGCCTGGGGCTCCCGCCGTCGCTTTTCCGCGGCGCTGCAGTGTTCCCGCGACGCCGGATCTCAGGGTGCTCCTTCGATCCTGCCGCAGGCCTGGTGCTTCTTCGGCTGCAGCGCGCTGCTGCGTTCCCGTGCACGGCCTCCTCGCTGGGCTCTGCTCTCGCCGCCCCTCCCCCCTTACCCTGGTGGAAGTCGATTAATGGAGAGGAAGCATGCCGCCAAATCATTTCCAGATGTCTAAAATATGTTTAAAACATGTTTTTGACATGTGAAACACCTGTTTGAAACATGTTTAGAACATGTATTTTACACAGATCCAACACATCTTTTTAGTGCAGTGATCGGATTGTTAGAGTGTCCATTGTCATGGCATCCACGACCCTACCCCATGCCCTGGGCAGGCTTCCACTCCCAGGAAAAGATGGGGAAATATGGGAAGTGGGGAGGAAGACAAACACCCAGAAAATATGGGAAAATATGGGGAATCCTTTTATTTGTGTGTATTCATCTGTGTGTCCCAGGGCCCCTTCGTTCTCGCTGGGCACTGCTCTCGCCGCCCCTCTCCCCTGCCCCCGTGCCCTGGGCAGGCGTCCGCCGGCTCGGGCAAGGCGCGGTCCGCGGCCTCCCCAGGCGCGCGCTCCTCTCTGCCGCCGGGCGACGGCGGCGTGTGGGCAGCGGCGGCGGCGGCGGCTCCGGGGGCGGCTGCGCCCTCCGTGCCGGCCTCTCCGGGAGGTGAGGGTCAGCGTTAGGGTTATTAAGTCGGGCCTGTCCTTCTACAGGAGGAATGTTCCGAAATGGTCAAACAATAGTCTGGGGACTATGTTTTGAGCATTTTTGTTGTTATTTTTGGGGTATTTTTTGACTATTTTTGCTTTTTTTTTGTCGAAGATCCCCCTGTAGGAGGACACGCACGACTTAACGTTAGGGGATGGGCTCAGGTCAGAAGGCGAAGACCCACCCTGCACCCCGAGTCCCGACCCCCTTGGCTCGCGGGTTCGGGGATGGGGTCGGGACTGGGGGTGGGGGTGGGTCTTTGCCTTCTCCTCAGGGAGGGCGCACCGACCCAGCATCGCCCATCCATCGCCGATACGGGGCCCGATCGCCCACCCCGCTGAGCATCTGCCGGTGAACGTTTCGGGGCCCTGGCTGCAAGATTGCGATCGGTTTACTTACGGAAACTGACCTTTGTCAGGAGGAAAAGAAACACACAGACACAATTAATCCTCGATTCCCCAGAAAATATGGGAAAATATGGGAAGTGGGGGGGAAGACAGAAACCCAGAAAATATAGGAAAATATGGGGAATCTTTTTATTTGTGTGTATTTATTTGTGTGTCCTGGGGCCCCTTCAATAGTTTTCTCGACCTGCTCCGAGAACCAGGCGAACGTGCGGATGTTCTGTCGGCGGCCTATCGCCGACTTCTCGGCGATCCATCGCCGAGTCCAGGTCGATGCTTCCCCCCTGCGGGTGGTCCCCGTGAAAGTTACCCTCTCAGGAGGTTGGTGGAGGTCTAGCATTGCGCGTGCTCGGATAAAGACAGGACGCGAAGCGGATACTGCTAATGCTGAGTGCCACGATGTTGTTGGCATGGCGGTGATTAGAAGCATAAGGAGGATGAAGAGCAAGAGGTGAGCGCGGGAGGAATGCTTGAATGGAGGAGCAGAGAACAGGTGCACCCGGGCCCGGCCACCGAATCGGCGGCGAACCTGGGCACCTGGGCACCCGGGCACCCGGGCATCTGGGCCCGGCCACCGAATCGGCGGCGAACCTCACCTACCTTAAATCCGCTAGGACCCCTACAGAGGCAAGCTCTGATTGGGGAATATTCGTTTATTTTCTGTGTTGTTTCTCTTTAATCTGCCTGCCCGTTTGTGTGTCTATATGTCGGTCTCTGTGTCCCTCTGTCTGTCCGTCTGTCTGTCTGTCTGTCTGTGTGTCTGCCTGTCTGCCTGCCTGCCTGCCTGCCTGCCTGCCTGCCTGTCTGTCTGCCTTTGTGTTGATATCTCTCTCGTTCTCTCTTCCCCTGTCTCTCTCTCTCTCTCTCCCTCTCCTGTCTCACTCACTCCCCCTTATCTCTCTTTATAGCTGTCTGTCTGTCTGTCTGTCTGTCTGTCTGTCTGTCTGTCCGTCTGTCTGTCTGTCTGTCTGTCTGTCTCTCTCTCTCTCTCTCTTTCCCCCTCTGTATCTCTGTCTCCCTCTCTCACACACTTTTTTCGTTCCCTCTCTCTCTCTCTCGCTTTCGTCTCTCTTTCTGTTCATCTCTCTTTCTACCCCTTCCACAGCCTAGAATGCAACGGTGCCGAAGGGTCTTGTCAGGAACACGTCCGACCTGTTTGGGAGGTTTGTTGCCCGTCGATTGTGCGAAGTGCAACCGAGCTAGTCTGCGCTGCGTCACCCGCATCATTCCCGTTCCTTTCCCTGTCCCTCCTCCCCCTTCCCTACTCCACTCCTCCCTCCTCTTGTTTGTCCCTTATGATTGGTTAACCGCCGTCCGCTGAGCCAGTTGGCTTTACATGACCACCTTATCTCTTGGGCGTGCCCGTTGAGAGAGCTTGCAAACAACCGCAAAAGGGAAGGAGAAGGACGAGGGACGGGGGAGGGAGAAGGAGGAGGAGGAGGAGGAGGAGGAGGAGGAGGAGGAGGAGGAGAAGGAGGAGGAGGAGGAGGAGGATGAAGTGGGAAGGACTGGAAGAGTTTGTGGAGGCCCTCGTGGGTTCCAGAGGGTCCTACGGTTTTTTTTTGCCAACGCCGGCCGCTGGATAAGCTCCACCGGTCAATCGCCTCCTGCACCTGACATCCATTCCAGCTCTGGAAACCATCCCGATCTGGCGGACATGCCTGGTAACAATTCCGATGCTGCGTGGCCACTCCGACCTCTGGCGGCCATCCGCGAGGAAGCGCAAGCGTGGACCAGGGCGCGTGGATTCTACGAAATCGATGCGTTCCGTCGCCAAACCAGGCGGCACTGGCCTCTTTCCTTGGGGCATGGTCTCCTCGATTCGTGGACCTGGCGCACGCACGCGCGCATGATCCGCGGATCCCTAATCCACGTAGCGTGTGCTCGACATTCCGCTTTTGGCGTAAAAAACGCACATCCACAGACGTTGCTTCGACGGTGCCGCTCCCAGCCCCACATTTTAATGTTGCGTTCGCGGGCCGCTGTCTGGGTGCAAGCATCGGCATACAAAAAAACTGCCAAAATCCACCGCCAAGGCAACCCCGTTTTCAACATTGACATTTGGGGGCACGGGGTTCTGAGCATGCCTTTCTTAACGCCAACAGCGGTTCTATCTACGTGATGTTTTTCATAACCTGGACCCCCCAGAGCTCTCGACCTATTCCTTGGGATCGCTTCTTCGTCCCGGGTAGCTTTTGACCGGCCCAGTGGCTCGGCGAGGGCCCCCGGAGGTCGAAGACAACGAGACACCTCCGTCTCGATTTCTCCAATCACGTCGGATGCATGGGAGCCTATTGTATTTTTTAGACCCCGGCAAATTTGCTTGCATGGACGGGGGGGGGGCCTGAACCTGAAGCAAGCCGCAAACGACTTGCACGTGCGGAAATCACGCAAGCCGGAAGGCACTTACACGCTAGTCTTCGTTTGAAGAGGGGCGGGGGGGGGTTGGGCGAACGCCATGCAAGTAACTTTGCCGGAGTTTAATCAAAGCATGCTCTGGGTCGATCTTCTACAGGTCGGGGGCGGCAAAAAGGGGTGGGGTGATGACTAGGGGGGTTGGGCATCATGGCGTGGGCCATGATATTTCCCCAGATCTCATGGCGCCTTTTCTTATTTTATTACGTCCCTGGTCCCCCCCCTTGGGCCGCACACGTGCCGCCGGCCATGATTTGCGCCCCGCCCCTCTTGGACGCCCCCCTCCTGGACGCCCCCGACTGCAGGGGCAGGCCGTGCACAGCCGCCTCCGGCAACCGTCTTGGCTCCTGCCAAGCACACCCAAAAGGGGGTCCAGCTGAAAGGGGGTGGTGCAATAGACTTGGGGCGATGGTATTGCAACTCTATTGCGCCAGAGAATTGTATTGCACGGTATTGCAAGTCACGTATTGCGCGCGAACATCCAGCAGTACATTTTGCGCCCCGGAATGTGTTACACGCCCAAATGTACTGCAACTCCACAAATCTATTGCACCAAATCTTTTGAACCACCCTTGGCGGCGCGCACAAGGGGGTAGGGGGAGGGGGGAAGGCTTCGTAGAAGGAGGCTGCTTCTTAGAAGGCGCCGGCATTGCATCTACAAAGAAGGCCCGCGCCTTCTAAGAAGCAGGGGTGATTCTAAGAAGCCCTCCCCCCTCCCCCCACCCCCGTGGGCGCGCCGCCAACACCCCCTTGTCGCTGGACCCTTTTTTGGTCAACCCGATCCTGGGCGGGCGCACTGAAACATGCGGCCCCCAGCGGCAGCGCCCGGCGCCATCGGCAGTGCCGCCTCGGGCGTCGGCGGCGCGCTGGAGCCCTTCTTCCCGGCCACGGTCGGCTCTCCTCCTCCTCCTCCCTCCCTCCTCTTCCTCCTCCTCCTGCTCCTCCTCTTCCTCCTCCTCCTCCTCCTCCTCCTCCTCGCCCTCCTCCTCCTCCTCCTTCCTTTTCCTCCTCCTCCTCGCCCACCTTCATCCTCCTCCTCCTCCTCCTCGCCCTCCTCCTCCGTCCTTCTCCTCCACCTCCTCCTCGCCTACCTTCATCCTCCTCCCTCCTCCTCCCCCTTTTTCCTCGCCCTCCTTCCTCCCTCCTCCTTCTCCGCCTCCTTCTCCTCCTCCTTTGCCGTCCTCCGCCTTCTCCTCCTCCTCCTCCTCCTCGCCCATCGCCGTCTCCTCCTCCTCCTCCTCCTCCTCCTCATCCTCATCCTCATCCTCATCCTCATCCTCGCACCTCGCCGTTCTCGCTCTCTCGTACTTCTCTGTCACTTATCTCTTTCCTTTCTCTCTTTCGCTCTCTCTCTCTCTCTCTCTCTCTCTCCCTGGGTGCCTGTCAGGCGGGGAGGGCAGAGCCACGCGGCCGTCGTTCCATCTGCGAGCGTGGAGCACCCGCGCTCGCCCGTCAACGCGCGCTTGCAGTGCGCACGCTCATGTGCCCACCGAGGAGGAGGAGGAGGAGGAGGAGGAGGAGGAGGAGGAGGAGGAGGAGGAGGAGGAGGAGGAGGAGGAGGCGGAGGGAAAGGAGGAGGAAGGAAAGGAGGAGGAGGGAAAGGAGGAGGAGGAGGGAAAGGAGGAGGAGGAG